>JAAAKC020000006.1:1277561-1287629 GCA_010014765.2 Aenictocupidus jacobsonorum | reverse complement strand
CATTGTTAGAACCATGCCAGGTCTTCCAGATAAGAAGCTGCAACAACTCACACCTGCTCCAGATGCAGCTATTCCTCCAGTCATGGGCGACTCTACACCATTCGAACAACCAAGGCAACCACATAATCTGCAAGGCTTGTTGCGCTTTGCAGTGGAAGCACAGGACACTACTTCATCTGCCTCATCTCCCAATGCATCAACCACCACTGCTTCACAGCCATCACAGTTGTTAGATTCTGAACGCCAGGAGTTCCTTCTGGCAGCACTCCAATCCATGTCTGTAGATATCATTGCAATAATGCAGGACAACATTGCAAAACTACAAAACATGACCAATATTGATCAGGATGAAGTGCCTGAGAAGGTGGAAGCATTTGAGAGCATCCTAGATCACATTGATAATATGGATGTGGCAAATGACTTTCACAAAATCAATGGATTTTCAATCTTTGAACCCTGCATGGGCTGTAGCCACTCTCAGATCCGAGCACTGGCATGCAGTCTTATTGCAGAGCTAGCACAGAATAACCCCTACATTCAGGAAGTAATTTGTGAGTGTACCAATGTCGTACCTACACTGTTGCAAATGTTGAAAGAGGATGAGTGCACTGAGGTCAAGATCAAGGCACTGTATGCTCTCAGCTGCATTACAAGGGAGAGTGCAATTGGTTACAGTAATTTCAAAATGCACAATGGTCTCCACACACTTGGCAAATGTTTGGAACATGATGGAGATAAGCTGCGCTCAAAGGCTGCATTTTTACTGTGTGCTTTAAGCCACTTGGACAAGAATCTAATAAGTAATTTAGAAAATTATAGGTTTTTTATAAGTCTTCATGAGTTCATGTTGTAATAATAATTTTAGGTGACATGTTGGCACTAAATTTCCACCAAGTAATTGTTGATGCATTGAAAGGCGAGCATCAATTGTCACATGAACATCTCCTATCTTTATTGAAGTTGTTGTTGGAGAATGATGCAAGTAAGGAGAAACTCAGTGATGCTATAAAAGAAGACTTGAGGGTGGTACTACCCAAAATTTTAGTGTTTGTGCATGGAAAAGAAGAGTTTTCTGTAAGTTTTTCCAGCTTCTAGATGGCTATAATGATTAACTTATTGAATATTTATTAAGGTTTTAAACTGTTTATGTGATGTCTTATGTTTCAAAAAATATGTAATTTATTTATGTTTTGCAGGAAGAGGAAGAGTATTGTAAACAAATTCAGACATTTATCTCTTAGGAGTAAGTTCTCTTTAAATTTTTCTATATTTTTTACGTTTTAAACAAGTCATTAAAAACAATTTAAAATGTTGAAAAGTATAAAATATTGTTGCACTGCTTTAACTTATTTCTGTATTTTCGTAGTGAGGGTGTGCTGTGTAAGCGATTCTGCGTGGTATTTCTCTTGTGTTGCGTCCAGGTAAAATATTTATACTTAAAACTAGTTACACGCGCGTGCAATGTGAAGCCGCAGACAGGCGCCTGTCCTTGCATTGTACGGTGCGTTTCGCCCCATTCGTCCTCTTGCGCTTTTGTTCGGTTCGAATTCAACGAATTCAAGTTCTCACGCATGCTCACGTTCTTCTCGTGTCTCGCCACAGCATAAAAATCGTTACAATACAGTGTAATACGATTCGATTGCGGTAACGCGATAAATATTGCGAGCAATTTTAGCAAAACGAAATAGCGTTAAATTTGATCAATAATCGTTTCGGTGGTTGTGGAAATAGACGCCGGCAGAGGGGTGTACGGTACGAGCGAGATTCGTTCCTCATTTCATTTGCGTTGACTAAAATTATTGATTTTTACATTTTAACAACGCTACTTAGGCGCTGGGCGTTACGTGTAGTCGAGCGCACAGGAATAGGAGCGAGAGTACGAGTTCGAAAATAAGGGGTAGTTGCTATCAGCACGAGACACCACTACCACCATAGGGCGAGCGTAAAACCTCCCGGGCTGGTGGTGTTTGTGCGAGTTGCGCGCGAGACGAGGGCGAGCGGCACCGACGAGATTGTTATAATGCACCCTTCGGGCGCGGACGCTTAATGTTTTAACATTCGACGCCAGGCCGCACCGATGCGGGGGAACAGCGATGCGTCATTACGCCGCGCGACGGCGTGAATACGAGGGGCGCGGATGAACAAACAAAAGGCCCGTTTTTTTCACAAAGCAAATTCATGTTAATCCCTTCTGCGGCAATGAACAACTCACAACGACGGCAACTCAAGCTGCGGGCAGATATTCACGTAGAAGTTGTGACATTGCAACTATTATGGATTCTAAAAGATTGTAGTGCTTGTTCACGGTGCGCAAAATGGCGTAGCGGACAAATGGACGAAGTCTGGCGGCGTGTAGTGCGCGCGGCGTGTGCCTCGGTAGAGTCGGCGCCTTCGTTGGACGCCGAAGATGGACGAACTTAATAATAACCGTTTGTTACCATTTCCGAGCGCGGTCCGCCAACCCGCACGCCGCATCACCAATTGCCTTCATTTGTTATTAGTGACTCACGGCGCGACGGCGATCAGGCTTCAGCGGAACGCCACACTAGGTATAATCGAATTCTCAAACCGATAACAACCGGTGATGGCTTGTATACCTTGCAATGTGCAGTTAACCGGTAATTGCTCTTGGCGGTTCTAGCTTTCACCGGTAGATATGTTTTCCCAGCCCTGGCGTGCGCAGTGCGCACGTTGAACGAATTGTTTATACGGAGGGCGCGCGAGTGAGCACGGTTGCGCGTCGCTGGGCGGCCCAGAGTGAGACGGACGGCGCGCGACCTAGGGCGCAGTGCGCACGCGTTGCGCCGACGTGCGTTTGTTAGCGAAAAAGACCGGCGTTGTTGTACGACCGCCGCGCTAACAACAACCATTTTGAATCGTTATTGGCGGTGTGCCGGCCGGGACCGAGGCGACGCGCAGTCCAACGCGAAGGAACCGCAGTGGTGTGTCAGTGTCTCCGCTGTTCTGCGCAGTAAGGTATGACTTATTAATATCATTGATTGCACATTTAAAGTTTGGCGTTATTGAGGAGGATGCGTGCGCTCGTGAACACTGGCCGTCGGCGACGGATGGTGCGGAGTGAGTCTGTCGCATGCACGACGCGCAACGCCGTCGGCACACGCACGCGGTGCCGGCGGATGTGTGCGTGCGCGCCGCGGTTGCGCTAAAAATACGTTTGTTCCAACTTTCCGCGTAACGCCACAGGCACGGCCACGACGTTTGTTAAACAATTTGCTCGCCCAGACGACCCGCACGTTCGGCGGCCTGTGCCCGTGCGCCCATCGGAAGCCGGATTCGGTCGTGCCGCTCGAGCAGCAACCACATTGAGGCGAGTGCACGCCGTGTGATTCGTGTGGTCTTCGTGCAAGTTCGTTCCATCCCCTTGGCGCTGCAGTTCGAGGGCCGCAATCGGCGAAGTTGCACGAAGGCTGCGCTCGGTGCAGGCGTGTGCAGAGGGCTTTAGCTTGGTCGGTGGCGCTCGGCGAGGACTGCGCCTTTGTGTGTGTGCGCCTGTGCCAGAACCTTCAGTTGCCTTCACGCGCGTTGTGGGTGCGAGCGCCGACACCGCCGGTCGCCGTTGGGGAGAGTGCGAAGATCGCCGCTTCCACCGTGGTGTCCGTCGTGTGTGTGCCGTGCGGGACGGTATCTGCGGTGCGATTTTCTTCCTACTTACGCGGCTTGCCATTGTGTGTCCATGCAGTAATACCAATACATTTGGATACACAAAATTGCCGAAAACCAACCCCGACAGGTAACGACAGCGATAAGATTACTAAAAATTAGAGAAAATATACACTCAACTGCCAGAATGAGTATATGTTAACTCATTCTAGCAGTGCGCAGCAGACGGATCAACAAATCGAAGAAATATTTCTCACTGCTAGCGTTCAGCGTCCGCGGTGTGGCGACTATAATTATTTTTAATTTTTTAAAGATGGCCGCATCGTTGTTGTTTAGGGTCTCGGCAAGAGACGTGAGAGGCGCATGCACAGCCACAGAAAGAGAGAGAGAGCAGCGGCGCGTGTGTGTGAATTGTGTGAGCGCCGTGCGGCGCGCTCCATTCGTTAGGCTTAAACATTTTTCGTTAATGTTTACGGCTCGATGGTGACGTGCGAGTGCGACAGAGACACGCAGAGAGCACCCTCTTGTTTCTCGGCGCCGGCCTCGCTCGGCTACTACCTACGTCCCTCTTCCTCTTGCGCGTGCCGCGTGGTGTCCGCGCTCGGCGCTCGGCACAGACCTCGGAGACGGACGTGTCGCGAGCGGAACGACGCGAGCGAGCGCAAATAATGCGCGAGGGGTGACCCTCGCCTCGGCCTGCCCATGCTCTCTTCAATAAACAAATGCGGCGCGCGAGCGCGCTGCGACGCTAGCATGCGCAAGAATGACGGCAGATGTCTCGGGAGTGCTCGCAGCCTGCACTTCATTTGTTTTACTTGTTTGGTTGCACACTGCGCCGAGCGTAGTTTGGTAAATTCTAGAATCGTGAAAACGTCGCCAAGCTCATTAGTCCTCGGCACGCGTCGGGGTAAGTCGGCGCCGATTGATTTCGCGCAATCTCTTCAATCCGAAGAAGCTTCCGACGGCGCGAGTGTGATTGTTAGCGGTGAGGATTTGCGAGTCCGCGATCGCATCGTCGGAGGTGTTGTGCGCGCACTTTTAATGCTCCGTGTTTCTCTCGGTGCGCTCTCCGTAATTATCGATCGCGCGCCTCGGCTGTGCGGCAGCCGTCGTAGCAGACGTCCTTCTTCCTCCTTCGCGTTTCGCAACCTCGGCGGCTACGACGCCGAAACAGCGAATAAATCTATCGCGGGCGACACGCACGTCACAATTGCACATTTGCGATCAACCAATGGGAGGGCAGCGACGCGGCCACCATTTTGTAACGTTATTATACCAAAAGTGCTAAATTCGGAGTGCGCATTTGCCGTGGCTGAAGCCAACCGTCGGGTTGGAAATTAAAACTAACCGTAAATGTTCCACATGCGCAGTCGATGTGTGCGTTTGTTAGGGCTATTAATATCGCACGACGGCGCGTTTTATTTATAGTTCCAATATATTCATTTGTTTCTCTTTATTAATTATAAGCGCTCGGTACGCGGCGGGCTCTCGCGGTGCGCGTGCAGGGAGAGAGCGTCATGTGCGACGCGGCTTAATATAAAGTCCTGCTGGCTTCTTCGCTCCGCATTTATTTATTCTTAGTACATTACTAACTACGCGGCGCGCGTCTGCGTCATTTTGGTTGAAAACCGTCGCATGCGCGAGAAGCGCGGATAGAAGTCTCATCGCATAGTTTAGATATAAATAATTTACGGACGCGGCTGTGAGAACTTCGGCTGTGAGGCGCATTCGAATTTGCAACGCTCGCGGCGGCATATGCGTGCACGGCGCCTCTTCCCTTTTTCCCTCGCGCATGCGGCGTGTGCGTACATGCGAGTATTGTTTATATTGCGTGCGACACACGGCCAGGCGACGCACATGGGCCGCGGCGCGCGCGTCCGCCCGCCGAACGAAAGCGAAACTGGCGCGGCGCGCGGGCGGGCGGGCGGGCGGCGTGCGGCCGTCTAGCGTTGCGGCGCGCCGCGCGCGTAGTCATTCAACTTCACGGGCCGCAGACTGGCGGCCGGCGGGCAATGCCACGCCAAACCGGTTTTTATGTGCGCGCGCCGTAGCGTGTGTATCTCGTGCTCCGGCTCTCTCATATGTAGGTGACTGGACCATTGTTGACCATCATCCGCCCGCCCGCATCCACTCCATTCGCAGCTACCTGCTCCCCATCCGCCCACAGCGCAGTGCGTCCAACAGCGTGCAGATGGCTTGCGCAGCGAGTGCGGCGCTAATAATTTGTCTCACCTCAGGTTTCAGTCCGAATGCAGAACGATTCGCATATGTTGTAGAAGTCTACACCACGCGCGTTCGCTTTACGATATCATCAGCGTCGCCGCCGCGCCGACCGCCTGCTAGATGTGAGCAAGCTGCTGCGCGCGAAGCACACTCCGGTCGCCACGATGGTCACGCAGCCGCCGCCGCAGCAGTTCTGCGTGCGCTGGAACAGCTACCAGTCGAATCTGCAGAACGCCTTCCCGAAGCTGCTCATCTCGGAGCACTTCGTCGACGTGACGCTCGCCTGCGAGAACGAGATGCTCAAGTGCCACAAGGTCGTCCTCTCCGCGTGCAGCACCTACTTCGAGAAGCTGCTGCTGCAGAATCCCTGCCAGCATCCGATCATCTTCATGAAGGATATGAAGTAGGCGCGAGTTCACGCAGCCGCTTTGGGTGCCGGGCTGGTTGGTAATGCGTCGTTGATTTCCGCTTGCAGATTCCACGAAATGCAGTCGCTGGTGGATTTTATGTACAAGGGTGAGGTGAACGTGACACAGGACGACCTCCCCTCGCTGCTGAAGAGCGCCGAGGCGCTGCAGATTCGCGGCCTTTGCGGCTCCGACCAGCTCCTCAGCCAGCGCACCCTGAACAACCTCAAGTCCTACGGCAAGACCGCGAACGGGCCGCAGACGTCGCCCGAGAAGAATAAGGCCTCGCCGGCGGGCGCCACCACGCCGCAGAGCACGGGCGCCGCCGCTGGGGGCGCGGCGACTGCGGAGGCGCAGCTTGCCGCGCAGCTGCAGCGGCTGCAGCAGAAGCTCCAGCAGCAGGCGGCGACGCAGGAGAAGAAGAAGGACGGCAAGCAGGAGCCGCCGGCGCCGAAGGCGGCCGACGGCGACGCCAACGCCGCGCCCTCCTCTTCCGACTGCGACTCCAACGACGCGCTCGTCATCAAGGAGGAGGACGTGCGCTCCGAGTACGAGGACTCCTACTACGACGCCGACGGCGAGCTCATGGACACCGAGTTCGCCGAGAAGGAGGGCACCGTGAACACGGACGGCGACGCAAGCACCACGCCCGGCGGCGGCGCGGCGGCGATGGAGGACAAGTCGCCCGACTTCGCCATTGCGAACGTCTCGTGCCAGTACGACGGCGCCAGCCCCACGGAGAGTATCCTCGGCTCGTCGAACCGCCGCGTGCGCCGCTCCGACGAGGAGCTGCGGCGCGCCGCTGAGTGCATCACGCGCGGCCAGACCTTCCAGACCGTCAGCGACCAGTTCAACATCCCCATCTCGACGATACGCTTCTACATGGCGCGCAAGGGAATCTTGCCGCGCAGGAAGCGCGGGCGCGCGTGCAGCGGCGTCGGCATGTCGCCGAATCTCGGCGGCGGCGCCGGCAGTATATCGCCAAATGTGAGCGGCGGCGGTGGCAATTTCGGCAATGCGCCGGGGAACACCAGCCCGATCGGCCCGCCGTACCACATCGTGCACTATAAGCTGCCGCACCTCGGCGTCTCCAAGCCCATTTAATCTCGACGTGCGCGCGCGCGCACTCCCGCGGTCGACGTCCACATGATCTCCTCCAAGACGCGCGATATACCAAATTTAATATCTAGACAGAAGACAAATAGTATTTTTGTAGAGTATTTGTAGGCATAGGATCTGTAAACTGAACCGATCGATCATCCATCCTCCCGCGAGGCCCCCCGCTTTCCCCCACAAAGGGGCGCCGCTCTCGCAATCATGCAGTGGGTTGATGGGGGCGGCAGGAGGAAACGATGTATCGTCGCGCCCCTCCACCCCACCCATACACAACACACTCGATTATTTATTTATCATCTCGATAGTAGAGACGCAATTTTAGTTGTTTAGTCATAGGGATTACTTAAGTAAGGACACCAGTGACGCGTGACTGAATGCGACTGAGAACCGGCACTTTCTGCGCTCTTTATTTATCTATTATGTAGAACACATGACAATCGTGCCAGTTTTTACCGAGACAGCGTGTGTGTGCGTGAGTGTGTTAGGTTTTACGCCCCCTCTAGCCACCAGTGCGCGCCACACCACTTACGTTTTACATTTCGTTCGTGTGGATTTTACCTTCTTTCATTTACTGTATACATTTGTTGATCTCAGTTCATTTTGCTCTTGCTCCTAGTTTTATGATTTTTCGTATTTGCTCGATGAACGACCAATCTGATTTTATGATTGCATGATTATCGTGTTTCATGCGCAAGCGGATGCACTTTGGTGGTGCACTTGGTTGGTTCTTCCCTGGCCTTCCCACCCACCACCGAACTGCTAGAGCGCACTTTCAGAGCAGAGCCGACTCGATTATCAACTTTTTTTAAAAGAAGTACGTTGGTGTGTATAGGCGCTCAAAGACTGCTAATTAAACACGTAAATTATTCGGGAAGCGCAGGGGCGGTGGCGGACGCTTAAATCAAATCAAAACGCAGACAGGTGCATGCGAAACGTGCGACACATTTAAGGCCGCAGTTCGAAGCAGCAGCAGTATCAGCAGGCAAAACTGAAACCAGTCGTTTTGTAATTAGGAACCGCACATATACCTCATATTTAGCGATTGCAGGAACAAATTTACAAATATGAAAGGGACACACAGAGAGAAAGGGAATAGAAAACAGAATCGGTAACAAAACCAATAACAATAACATGCATAGATAATAATAACGTAAATAGATTGCACCTATAAAACTAAACGTACAGATGATGAACAAGGGGAGAAGTACACAGAGGGAGAGAGAAAGTTACAGAGAAAATTTACACGGCGTTGCGAGTTGTTTTGCGTTTTCAAATCTATTTTTTCTACCGACGATGAAGGGAGGAATGTGTAGCTCCTCCAGCCCAATCCACACCCCCACGCTCCCCAACATTGTACTAGAGCTGTAGAGTCGAGAGCAGATAGAAATACGTATACGTTGCGTGTTGTCGCTCCAGTTGCGGCGGCGAAGCGAAATCGGAAACACCACAGAGTTATTGTATATTTAATGATATCCTGAAGCACTTAGCATCCATGAACAAACAATACTTTGAACAAAGCAAAAATAACAAAGTAAGACAGCATAAGAATGAACAAAAGAAATTGATAAAACAGATATTGTAAATTGCAAACAATCGTATATTATACACATATAGAATATATTATATATATATTTAGCTAAAAATGTAAAAGAAGATCTGCGGCTCGGCGGATTTTCGTAATAGAAACAAACGCTTCGTATGTACGAGTCATCTGCACAGAAATCGGAAGATGGAGAAACACTAGACACCACACCACACATAACAGAAAGATTAGAGATACAGGACAGAGAAATCAGGCGTAAATTGTGAAAACGTAAGCGTAAAGCGAAAAAGATTTGTGTAAAAGTGCCATTCTACATGTTATGATACTTATACTATTATAAAATATTTTTCTAGAGGTAATATGTAAAGAAGTAACAAAGATATCGCTGCAGCGATGCGGAATATTGTACTAGGAGACGACTTCTAGAAACACTTAAAAACAAAGCGATGAAAATGAGTAATCAATACAAGACGCGTAATGTTGATGGACTGGCTGGAAAACAAAAAAGAAACAAACAAAAAGTTAATAGAGCGCTTATTATGATTACGTCTCGTGACTTAGATATTGTATACAGTATTCGGTCGTAAAATATACACAAACTATTATATAATTTGTGAAGGCAACCGCGTACATTATTGTAACATCCTGTATGCGTGCACGTCTTGCGTGGCTGATGTTTGGTTCGTAAATTTGCTGTTTTGTAATTGTCCTTGCGTTTACCTGCGCCATGATGCTTGCTTTTGCATGTGGAAAGCACCAATAATCGGAGAGAAAAACACGCGATATATGCATTTATAAGATTTTGCTTGGAGGTGTTCGGTTCTGCGAATATTTTCGGAGAAAAATGGTAGGAAGTTCTTTCTAGCTGCAGCTTTATACTCTAACATTGCATTGTGCTGCTTATTTTGTTTTTTCGAGGGCGGCATGTTGCCGCTTGCGGGTGGTATCTTATTAATTTGTTTTGAACTTAGAAATTCTGCTTTTGTAATGCTCGCATTTTCTAGTTTCGTGGAAATTTAGTAATTTGTACGATTGTTTTCAGTGTGTTGCGCTTGATTGCATCCTGCAAGTCTTGTTCGTTTTGATGGCGCTGCTCGTGTACGCGTTTGGTGCTCCCTGTTATTGTTCGTCCGACTCCTACGACAGCTACTATTCGTC
>JAAAKC020000006.1:1227331-1239034 GCA_010014765.2 Aenictocupidus jacobsonorum | reverse complement strand
GCGAATCGAGCACGCAATTCACTCCCCAGGAGTGCAACGTGTCGAAACGAGCAGAAGCAGTCGTAATTTCTCTGAATCGCTGTGATAAGAAAAGCTGGAGTCCGACGTCGCCACCCCAGAGTCGCTAGTGCGACGCAAAAGGATGGCTGTTCTCCCGCCCGATCCACTGTTTCGGTTTAAATCCGACCTGGGACATCTTCACACACTATGCTTCCTTGAACTTGAGCAGCATGGGCAGAATGAACAAGATGAAAGAGCTGAAAAATCTACAAAACTTTGTGAAAATAAGGAAGACGTCAGCGGTGCAGGCAAATTATCGCCAGCACGCCAATTCCTGCTTGCTGCTGGTGAGAGTGGCATAGTATACTTTTTTGACTTGGAGGTAAAAATAAAGATGGATATTAGATGTGGCGTTTGAACCCACACCCATCAAACTGGACCAAAATACAGCAATTGCTCTGATTGTTTTATTTTCAGAGCAACAGACTGAAATATAAGCAAGTGATGGGCATCTCCATCCAAGCTGTCCATGCATACCTCAGATACATAATAATTCAGGAGAAGGAAGGCTTAATTTCAGTTTACCAGTGCAGTGAGAGCCACACTGAGAGCTTTCCATCCGATAACCTTCCTTACAGTAAGATTGCAGTGCTTCCATGTGCCTCTGGCTTCTGCAAGACTTTCCACATGCAGAACCATCTCTTCCTCGCCCAGGAAAATGGCACAGTTCTAATGCATGACTTCACATCAAACTCCTCTGTTAAAACATTCAAGCTTGAAGGCTGTACATCCGCCACACCTCAGACGCTTGGTCAACTAATGTGTCTAGAAGTAGCGCCCACGGACAATTTCCTGTTTGCAGGCTTCGAGACCGGAGACGTCTTCATATGGAATATACTGAATGGAACACTGATCTCTCACGGCAATTTTAACGAATGTATTATCTCTATCACCTACGACGCGATATCTCGAAGAGGCGTGGTTGGAGGAGTTGGAGAGGTGTTGCAAGTGTTCGGCGTGGATAAAACCACGTTCAAGATCAAACACCTGTGTGAGTTAGCACTTACCAACGATGGCTGTCAGGTAGTTAAAGTGCGCAAGGATAGGAAGATCCTCGTTTGCGGCGGTTTCGATGGGCGCACGAGGATTTACTCGTGGAAGACGCTGCGACTGCTGGCCGCGCTTGTGGAGAATCACGCCAGTGTGACTGACGTGCAGTTCTCTCCATGGGCTGTGCCCCAATGGGGGAGTCAGGTCATGGCTGTGGCGGGTGCCGATGGCATTATCACAATATGGAATTTATACAAGTGAAAACATGAACCGTGAACATTCTCAAGTTTTTCTATTGTTCTTGCTGCTGACTTATTTCACCTCCGTTGACGAGCTCCACGTTGCTCAAGCCTACTACCCGCCCACCCAGCGCATCCTCTATCATGTTGCAACTAATCTTCCACAGCTGCACAGCCATAGCGTCGTTCTGCGCAGATGGCGACTCCTGACAGCGATAACAGTTGTTGAAGTACACGCCCGTGGTGCCCTGCAGCTCAACTGCAGTGGCGCAGAACACCGTCGTGCTCGCCGCTTGCTGCATGCTCTTCGTGAACGGCCGCACGAGGAAGAACAGGAGGCGGAACACCCACCAGTTGCGCGACAATGCAGACGACACCAGGCTGCCTGGATGCAGTGAGAACACTGAGATGCCCTTGTCCTGCAGGTTCTTCGCCAGCTGCCTGGCGAAGAGCACATTGCATAGCTTGGAATTGTTGTAGGCAGTCATGTGCCAGTACTGAGCGGCTTCTACCGACAGCGTGGCGCGGCTAAATGTCTCCGGCGTTAAATTGGCGAAGCGGTGACTCTCCGAACTGACGACCACGATGCGGCTGCCCACTTTGAGCAGCGGTCTGAGCAGGAGTGTGAGGTAGAAGTGCCCGAGGTGGTTTACGGCGAAGGTTTTCTCGAAGCCATCGTCGGATTTCTCGAATGGGAGGCCGAAAACGCCCGCATTGAGGATGAGTATGTCAATGGTTTTGTTGGCAGCTTGGAGGCGGCGCTGCACATCCTCCGCGCAGTGCAATACTGATGTTAGCGAGGCCAGATCTAACTGGACAATATCACACTTGGCATCTGGCTTGGCCGCCCGAATGTCGTCGATGGCCGCCTGGCCTGCTTCCATGTTCCTGCAGGCAATTAACACATGACATCCATGGCGACAAAGGCTTTTTGCTGTTTCCAGTCCAATTCCACAGTTCGCTCCAGTGATAACACATAGTTTGTTGTTGAGGTCTCTTCCATGCAGCACCTGTCCCAAAATAAAATGGCTTGTTTTAGTGATGCTGAATTGGATGTAGATGGGGTCTTGCCTGGAGGGCTGTACTGGAGGCATCAAATCGCTGCCTGTAGTCATTCACATGATCCTTTTCCTCAATGGCAAAAGCAAGGCGCGGGTCCGTGTATGTGGTTCGTTTGTTTTCGTGATCCACGTAGATTACTTTACCGGTGTTCTTGTCCACGCAGCGCTCCCATCCGAAGGGCAACTCTCCATTCACAACTTTCTTGATGCCGGTGCGTGGGTGCGTCCACTGTGTGGCCTTGGTGAGGTGATTGGCGTAGAAGACGTTGCCGTCGACGGTGACGCGCTCCTCCCATCCTGGCGGCAACTCGTCTTCGGAATCACTGTCTGGGACATTCATCTCGTGCCCTTCTCCGACGCGCCCCGGACGGACACTCTCTGGCAGTATGGACGTAAAAAACCACGTCAACAGCGGTAGGACTGCCCTCTCTACGCGGCTACATGATACTTGATGATGGACGGTAGCGGCGGGTGGCGGTTCGGCGCCCGGCTGGTTCTTCTGCTCTTCGAGTCCGCTCCGCTCCGCGTCCCTGGCCGGCTGACGCGTTGCCGCAGCCGACCCACCAGCCACAGCGTGCGGGCCGCGCCAGCGCCGAGCGTGCGACCCGCCGATACGACCGACGCCGCTGAGCGCCGTCGCGCCAGGGTCCGCTTCTCTCTCCGCGCCGCCGTGCCGCGCCGTGCCGTGCGTGTGCTGCGCGTCCGACCGGTCCGGCCCGACGGCGGCTTCGGGCGCGCAATCATGCCTCGTTGAGTCAGTCCCGGCCGCAGCGTCGTAGCCGTAGCGTGCGCCGAGCGTGCAGTGCGCGTCCTCGAACACCCGGTGAGAGCGCAGCGAAAGATGGTGGCTGCCTGAGAGGCCATATTTTGCACGCATCGCGACGTAGTGCCCAACGCCGTAGCTGTTGGCGGCAGCAGCAGCAGCTAGAGTGCACACGCTGGATTAGGGAGCGTCGGGAGCATCGGCCATCGAGAAGGGAGTACCCAGGGAGAGCGACGGGCGTGCGGGCGTGTGGGAGAGTGTGCGCTAGCGGCAGCGCGTCGGTCGGGCCGGCGCGCCGGATGCGGGCCACCTCCAAGTGAGCAACCGCACGCCAGCGCGACTAGCACTCTGCGCGGCGTATGCGCGTCAACATGGAGTCGGAGGTCGCAGCCGGCGGCAGTCGGCGCGAGGTGGAACGCCTCTGCCGCCTGTGCGCCACCATCACCACGCACCCCAATCAGCGCGTCGACATCTTCGCCGTCGACGGCCTGCGCTGCAAGATCGAAACTTGTCTGCCTGTGCGCGTAAGTACACAGCGCGCCTGCCGTGTGCGGCGCGTGTTATCGTCGATGCACGCGTTGCTATGGCAACTAGGCAATAATAAACAAAAAGACATTGCAAAAAAAGAGAAGAAAATAAATCAAATGGTGCATTGATACGCGTTTGCGAGAGATACAATATAGCAGCGAAGCGATCGGGAAAAATAAGTACCGCAAACAAAGCCGGCTCGCTCAAAAATGCTTTTTTTGGGCAAACCTACCTTAACATGAGACCTGACGATATTTAAATTGGGCCGATTGCAGCGTGTGTTGCCTAACGTCCTACCTACTTGCTGCTTAATTTCCAGGTGACACAAGACTCCCTCCTGCCGGATACCCTCTGCGCGCAGTGCAACGACAAAATCTGTTCGTTTTTTGCGTTCCGCAAGCGCTCGCTGGAAACGCTAAAAATCCTGGAGGAGAACTTTCATGTGACCCAGTCCTGTTTCACCAGCCCGCGCAGTCCGCTGGCGGTCGCCGCCCCCCTTGCAGTCGTGAAATTCGAGAAAGGCACGCTCACCGACAACCTGCACGCCGAGCGCACCCAATTCGAGGACTGGCGCAACAAGAAGCTCGCCAACTTTCACTACGAGGACGAGGACTTCGCCAGCAAGCAGGAGCACCGGCGCAAGTTACTCAGCTGCGCCTTGGAGATGGAGAAAGCGGAGAAGATACTCGAATACGTTGCGTGCGGCAAGCGCGAGGACCGCCTGGTCGAATACGACTCCTCAGACGGCGAGCCTGACGGCAAGGCTGACGGCAAGGAGAACCGCGGGGAGCTCGCTCCTAAAACGACGTACAGAAATAAGCTGTACTTCGATGACAAGGTGAACGATATCATCAGCGAGATCTGCGAGCGCAAGAGCACGAAGAGGAAACTGGAGCAGGTCCTCGGCAATGCCGCGGCGCACGACGCGCGCTGCGCGAAAGCAGCCAAGCCGAACCTGAGCACGCTGTTCCCCGGCGGTGGAGGGGATAGCTCGAGTCGCCGGAAGAAGCGGCCGCCCGCGAGGCGCGTGCAGCTGCAACAGCCGCAGCTGCAACAGCCACTACAGGCACCATCTATCGTCAAGAGCGCGCCCGGCCTGCCCGGCCTCGGTTTGCAGAGCGTCGCTAAGCAGTTGGAACAGCTGCCGCAGGTTTGCCTGCTGTGCGACCAGCAGTTCGCGAAAGGCACGCTGCTCGCCGCGCATGTGTTCGACACGCACGGCATCGACATGGCGCAGGTGCTCAGCAGCGAGCCAATACCGGAGGGGATGACGCGCACGCTGCACGCGAACTTGCAGCATCTCCAGCAGAGTATGACGATGGGCGTGGGCGTGGGCGTACACGCGGCCGGCGCTCAGGCGAGCGACGCGCCTGCCAGTCCGGGGCGCGCGGCTGTCGCTAGCGGCGCGGAGAAGAAGAAAAAGTTACCGGAGTTGGTGAAGATCGCCGACCTGAAGACGAAGCGCGAAAGTATTGGTAAGCACGGCGCCCGGCCCTTCCAGGGGTTACGCGTGGCGGTCGTAAGTTAATCGATGTGCGTTTGCTTGCAGAATTAAAAGTTCCTGACGATGCGCCGCCCACACTCACCGCCAGCTATGTGTGTCCGCTCTGCCCCGCGTCGCTCACCAACAAGACGGATCTCTACGCCCACCTGCGCGTCCGCCACGCGCAGTACGCCAAGCTCATCTGCGGGCTCTGCATGCACATTGCCACCTCGCTGCACGCCCTGCAGGAGCACCTCGACGCCTGCACGAAGTCGCACGCCGTCCTCGGCTACTTCGTCTGCCAGGTGTGCAAGTACGCCGAGGACAACCAGAAGGCGCTGGAGAACCACATCCTGGTGCACGACTTCCTCCTCGCCGACTGCAAGAAGGACGGCAAGATCTTCGACCCCTCCGACTTCATGGAGACGAACGAGGCGTGCGAGGCCAAGTTCTACAGCTGCACGGAGTGCGGCTCGTCGCTGCAGAGCTTCAAGGAGTACAGCAGCCACAAGCGCTCCGAGCACTCGATCTTCCACTGCGACTTGTGCAACAAGAGCTACGGGCGCAACTCGCACCTCTGGAAGCACGTGAATCGCGTGCACAAGGGCCACCCGAGCGTCACCTGCCAGTTCTGCTACAAGACGTCGGCGTCTAAGTACCACCTGCTGCAGCACTTCAACAAGATCCATACGCAGAAGGCCGGCTCGCTCAGTCTGAGCCTCGGCGCGCCGATGACGTCGTCGTCGAGCTCCAGCAACGCCGCGAAGGTGAAGAACGGCGAGGTGCTCTCGGAGCTCGAGGAGGACGACTTCATGACGAAGAAGTTCGATCCGTTCGACTTCCAGTCGGTGCGGCAGAGCTTCATGCGCGCCGAGTTGGAGGCGAAGAAGGCGGGCGCTCAGCCGTCGGATGCGTCCGCGGCCGATTCGCCCAGAAAGATCTCCAGACACCCGGAGATGCGGGACCTGTCCGCGCTGAAGATGCCCTCGGTCCCGCCGAAAGAGCTGGACTCCTCCTCCACCATCTACACGAATATCATCACCAACTACACGCCGCCGACCAACGATGGCGAGTACAAGTGCCCGAAGTGCGCCAAGGCATTCCACAAGCGCACGCTGCTGAAGAAGCACAAGAAGAACTGTCGGCCGCGCCTGCAGAAGGACCTCCTCACCAGGTGCAAGTCCTGTTCGCGCATTTTCAAAGACCGCCAGTCGTTGGCCAAGCACTTGGTCAACTACCACTCGGAGTACTCCTGTGAGATGTGCGACGAGAAGGTGCAGTCCAAGTGCGAGATTGTCTCGCACATCCGCTTCACCCATCCGGAGTCGCACTTGATCTGCTGCGACTGCGGCAACGTGCTGCGCAACAACGATCTGCTGCGAGCGCACCTGCAGGACCACGCCAACTCGTTCGTGTGCCAGTTCTGCGGCGACGTCCTGCCGTCGAAAATTAAGCTGAAGATGCACATCCTGTCGCTGCATCGCAAGATTCTCTCGCTGTCCTGCGGCGTGTGCCTCAAGCTGTTCGAATCGCAGCACGTGCTTAGGGACCACGTGCGGATGGTGCATCGCGAGGCCCTGCAGCCGCTGACCAGCTGCACCGTCTGCGGCAAGAACTACGGCTCCAAGTGGAAGACCTATGACCACCTGAACAAGTCGCATGGCCGCGTCTTCCGCGCCTGCAAGGTGTGCCTCGAGGTTTTCAACAACGAGGTCGAGCTGCAGGCGCACGTGGACATGCACCACAGCAAGGGCATGAAGAAGTACGTGCCGGCGGATAATCTACCGCCGTTCGAGCACAAGGACTCGCCCATGAGCGGCGAGCTGGATGACGACTCGGAGCCAGAGGATGAGGTGCGCATCAAGGACGAGTTCGAGGGCAAATCGATCCTCGAGAAGCATCTGGTGGGTGCGTACGCGCATCGGAACAACAACTCGCAGCAGGTGAAGCAGAACGGCCTGACGATGTCGCCCGTGCCGTCGTCGGTGGTGACGACGCCGAAGGGCGCAGCCAAGCATCACAGTGACGAGATGATCAACTCGAGCAAGCGCACCGTGTACGTCAACTCCAACGATCCGTCGGTGTGCGACATCTGCCACAAGAACTGGCCGGCGAAGAAGCACCTCTGGCAGCACTACATCCGCTGCCACAAGCAGGTGGCCGCCACGGTGTGCGGCATCTGCCTGTCGACGAACAAAACGTACGCCGACCTACAGCGGCACCTCAACGCCGTGCATCCCACGTTGCTGCACGGCAGGGGCTTCGGATCGAATTTTATCTGCCGGATTTGCGGCCGGTATCACAACGCCAGCTCGAAGCTGAAGCTGCATATGGCGATTCACATCAAGTTCGACTGGGCGCTGCTGGACGAGCCGCAAAGCAACGCGCCGAGCGCTCAGCCGCGCGAGCTCGATGTAAAACAGGAGGTGCATGAGATGGATCAAGATAACGACCACTACGGAGAGGAAGAAGATGAGGACGGCGAGGAGGAGGACGATGACGACGATGATGTTGACGAGGACGATGAGGATGACGACGAAGATGATGACGATGAGGGGGAGGAGGAGGATGTGCTGGAGCACGAGCAGGTGGCCCAGCAAGAGCAACAAGGGCAACAAATTAAGCTAAAGGTGAAGATTAAGCCGCCGCCGAAGAACGCCCTCGAGGCGAATGACGACGTGAACTTTGAGAGCATGATTGAGCAGGTGGAGTGCAGCACGAACTCGTCGAGTAGCTCCGAGAGCGAAGGGGAGGCCGAGGGCGAGGGCGTGGCCGAGGTTAACGACGATGAGGGCGAAGAGGACGAGGATGAGGACGACGATGATGATGAGGGCGAAGAGGACGACGATCAAAACGCCTCGCAGGTAGAAGAAGAGGACGAGCAAGAGATTGAGGAACTGTCCGACGAGGAAAACGACCAAGACGATGGGGAGGAGGGAGACGAAGAGGACGACGACCTGCAGGAGGTGCCGGAGATTAAGGTTGAGCCCCAAGCGAGCGAAGACAGCGCACGCAAGAATCACCACGTGCAGTACGAGGAGGAAGCGCTGGATGATGACGAGAATGACGATGGAACCTACCAGGAGGACGCTGGGGAGAGTGACGAGGGCGAGGAGGAGTTCGAAGAAGTCGTGGAGGAAGTCGTCCACCAAGACGACCACATCACCATTTACGAGCAGGAGGAGATCGTCGAAGAGGAGGCGTACATTCACTCGGACGTGGAGCTGGTGGACGAGGAGGGCGAGGAGGGACAGATAGTCATCAAGCACATCCAAGCGCAGGACGACTTGGATGATGGCGACGAGGCCATGGAGGAGGAGGAGGAGGAGGAAGAGGATGGCGGGGACGAGGACGAAGAAGAGGAGGAGGACGGCAGCACCAGCTCGCTGCCGCAAGAGATCATTTACGAGCCCAATCAGGTGGCTTACGTGCAAGAGGACGGCGACGAGGAGGGCGAGGCGCTCGACGTGGACAGTGCGGTGCAGTCCATCTGCTACGAGGAGGGCGACAGCTGTCACGATGGCAACGTCGCCGAGGAGTACGAGGTGCAGTCGGTGAACGCGCCCGGCTTGAACAATCAGCACGAGATTCAAAGCGCTGTCGACAGCATCCTCTAAGAACAAAGGAAAAGCAAGACAAAGCTATAATACTCATAATCTAAGCTCTAACGAGTAAGCAGCATGCACACTGACCTGCCGGGGCGGGACTCTAATTTTATTTTCCCTTTGAATTAGTTGAAAGTATTCGCATTCCAAGTTAATTTGTTTTTCCTCAACATTGAATGATATTTGATTTTTCCAACTATTATGATGACGATCTGTGAAGGCTTAATCCGCTTTTATCATTTTGCAGTTTTGACAGTTGCCATATATTTAAAGTACGACGTTTAGTGTGTAGCGCTTTAGCCGTAAGTCGCCTACATCGTAAGGATATTTAAAGTTAGCGTTAATCGAAAAACCCACATACATATTATTAACGATAGTGATTATTTTTCTACGTAAACTACGAATAGGCTAAGTTAACGAGTACGAGTATAAATATGACAAAATGTGGGGTGGAGCACGACTTCGATTACGATCGGCACTTGCAAATTGTACTTGTAATTCTACATTCTGCAACGCATGCGCTTGCACTTGCTGAACATGCAGTTACCATCTTGATCCGAAGACGCTACAACATTCCGATATTAAAGTAGTGTGAACGTGTATGCGCTATATATTATATATTATATATATATATATATTTACGATATTTAATGAACGTATTTGCGAAACAAGTCATTACGTGAATAAATATTTTCCACAAGTTCCTTTATTGAATCTTGTCAAGGCGTGTTCAATATTGTTTCATTCCAGAAGGGGTGCGTGTGAAGGAGTAATGTGAGCGGGAAATTCAAACTGGGCAAGTGTTGTGTGACACTGTAAGAGTGTAAATGGACATTTGGGTAATAACGTGGCAGCTGGTGCTGCATCGGTAATCAAGGTCACCTGCATTCATAATTCCTTTCCGTGCGGCACACGCCTCACTATTAACGAGTGCAAAATTCCGACGCCAAGACGATGTCTTTCCGACCCTCCGATCTTAGGTAGCGGGTTGGTACCCGGTTATTACCTGCGAGTATACCTGCATGCTCGCCCTTTAGGTGCCTGGCTTGGGCTTCGTTCTAAATGCGTCGGAAACGGGTGAACCCACTTATTTGATGGGCAGTATTGCGATGACACTCGGTGTAGCGTGATTTCGTACATGCGCGGCTCGGTCGCGAGCGTGGTTGCGCGTGAGCTGATCGACGACGCAGCCAGCCCGGAGCGGCAGAAACATGGCGCCGGCTGCCGTGTTGTGACGGCTTTGGCTGACAGTGACGTTTCACCGCGCGACGTTGGCTGCCCTTCGGCCCGTCGGCCGCATCCCGGGGGGTGTTGGTGTGTGAATGTGTGCGCACGTGTGTTTGTGTGTATGCGGTAGGGCCAGCCGCCCGCCGAGCGCAGGTCTGCTTGATGCCGTCGAGCGGAAATGCTGCGCACCAGGTGCGAGTGCCTAAATATGGTATGAACTGACAGCAGTAAGCAGTAAGGCTTCTTTCGTTACTCTCCTTCGATTTTCAATCTGGTTGAATAAGCTCCCCAAAGGTACGCGGAACGCAGCAGTGGCAGAAACAGTTCACACACAAAGAGCTGCAAGCTGGAGGAGAAAGCAGCAGTAGACGCATTGAATAAACACGTCAAAATGAAGCAATAAGCAATTTCAAACTATACTAGATAAGCGCACTGTGATCCGTTTTGTAGTTATTTTTATACAAGTGAAGGGTTTGGAAAGTAGATCAAATATGGAAGCAATGCAGTATGAGCAAGCAAGAAACATGACATTGCTGTTCTTCTTTGAGAGGCTGCTGGATAAGGGAGAGCCGCGCACGCTGCACGACCTCAGTTGCCAGTTTGGGTCTAAGGGTTTCACAAAAGAGATGCGACAGATTGCTGGTGGGTCACAGAGTGGTCTCAAGAAGTTTCTCTCACAGTACCCATCACTGTTTGCCATTAAGGGTGATTATGTCAATGTCAGCGATGTTGATTTGGACAATAATAGTGAATCTTCCAGTGAGTACCTGTGGTCGATGGACCATTTGTGCTGCTCATGACTTCATTTGTGGTTGTGTTTTAGGGTCAAAGGACTATGCAAAGCTAGCGGTCGATTATTTCTCTGAGAAACTGTCACAGTACGGCGACTCCACCGAAGTGCCAATCCGCAGCCTTCTCGGGCATCGCTCGCAGGCGAGTCCTGAGGTGCGACACGTCTCAGGGCAGCACTTCCACGAGTTCCGCGAGTTCCTACTCAAGAATCCGGAGAGCTTCCTCGTCAACGATGAGTGCGAAACGGTGGCGCTCAAGAACTTTGCCACGTTCGCAGCGAAGACGCCCACGCACCTCAACTTCGATGTAAAGGTGGACGTCGACCCGCAGCAGACTCAGACGCTGTTGGACTTCTTCGCACAGTGCATCGACGTGAAGGGCCCGATCCTCGTCGAGCAGCTGTTTCAGGTGGTCAGCTGCACGCTGCCGGAGGAGATGTGGTCGAACTTGTTCAACACGCCGCAACATCTGACGAGCTTTCTGCGCCTGTTTGCTGATAGCTTCCACATTCAGTCCAATTTGGTCACTCTGCTGCAGCACCCGAAGGTGGTTGCGCCCGAGAAGCCCGAGAAGATCGTCGAAGCGGCGGACAGAGCGGACAGAGTGGTCGAGGTGGAGATGGTCGAGCCACCTGTGGAGAAGTCCGACGAGTCCGTGAACCAAACCGATGACGACAAAACAAAGCATTGTAGCAGCGTCAGCCCGATCGGATCCAGCCCGGCGACTTCGCCGTTGCCCTCGTTGACACCCACGCCCAGCTCGCCGGCGAAGATGTCCATCAGCGATCGCCTCAAGCAGCCGAAGATACAAGCCAAATTAGAGGAGCAAGAGAGGCAGGAGAAGCTGAAGCTCGAAAGGGAGAGGGAGAGGGACAAGCAAAGGAAGCAGGAAAGGGCGGAAAAGGAGAAGGAGAAGGAACCGCTGGTGCCAAAGTTTAAGTTGGGCTCGTCCTCGG
>JAAAKC020000006.1:1198150-1211597 GCA_010014765.2 Aenictocupidus jacobsonorum | reverse complement strand
CGACGCAAGGAGCAACACTTTGTCCTGTAAATGCTGTAAAGTACGCGCTCCTATCTGGTGTACTTTCCCAGCTACAGGGTGTTTAAACATACAACTTTTGAAAGTTCAGAAAATTAATCAATTTCGAACGTCAATTATGGGCACTCAAAATTATCTTAAAAGAACGCAGTAACAATTTTATTCTCCGACAATTCTACTACTTTCGCGTATTCAAAAGAACGTGCTTATCGTTTTCTTTGTTTATCACCCACGCGACATTTTCAACTTCAACCTTCTGCAAGCGTCGAGAAATGGTCGACTTTGAGGGCAGATTTAGGGCATTTCTAATTATCGTAGAAGAGCGCAACAACAGTCGACGCAAGGAGCAACACTTTGTCCTGTAAATGCTGTAAAGTACGCGCTCCTATCTGGTGTACTTTCCCAGCTACAGGGTGTTTAAACATACAACTTTTGAAAGTTCAGAAAATTAATCAATTTCGAAGGTCAATTATGGGTACTCAAAATTATCTTAAAGGAACGCAGTAATAGTCTTATTTTTCGACAATTCTACTACATTCCAGTGTTCAAAACCGCGTGCTTATCGCTTTCTTTGTTTATCACCTACGCGGCATTTTCAACCTTCTGCAAACGTCAAGAATTGGTCGACTTTGAGGACAAATTTAAGGCGTTTCTAATTACCATAGAAGAGCGCAACCACAGTCGAGGCAAGGAGAAACATTTCGTCCTTTAAATGCTGCCACGCACGCACCGCTAGCTAGTGTAGTTTATCAGATAGAGGGGGTCGTCAAATATAGCGTTCCAAGATTCTAATTCTAATCAATCATAATAAAATGAACTACAATAAGCAACGCGCTTCCATATCACAAATATAATTCTTCGGAAAACTCGAGTCCACCAAAATATGCATCTACATTTGCTAGCAACGTACATCTCAAACATTATTTACTACTTATTTATTAGTTATGTTCGAGGCGTAATCAACGAAATGCACTCATGAAAACATAGCAATAATTACCACATCGTCCGCACTTACTCCCCGCCGCGAGACGGCGACGGAACGCATCTAGGGCTCCGTCGAGGTCTCCCCGGCGCTCCGCTCGACCTCGTCCTCGATCTCGCCGAGCCCCTCATCCGCGTCCTCTCGCGGATTGCGCAGCTGATCGGCCCACATCCGCGCGTAGACGCCGTCCTGGAAGCGCAGATACTCGTGCCTGCACAGACCGAAACGCAGAGCCGATCATTTCAACAGGCCCGCACGCAGGCGCGCACGGCGCACGCACTTGCCGCGCTCGATGATCTCGCCGTCCTTCAGCACCAGGATCTCATCCGCGTGGATGATCGTCGACAGGCGGTGCGCGACGATGATCGTCGTGCGATTGTGGCAGATGCCCTCGAGCGCGCCCTGAATGTTGCGCTCCGTGCGCGTGTCCAGCGCGCTGGTGGCCTCGTCCAGCAGGACGATGATCGGCGCCTTGAGGATGGTGCGCGCGATGGCGACGCGCTGCTTCTCGCCGCCGCTGAGCCGCAGGCCGCGCTCGCCCACCTGCGTGTCGTAGGCGTCCGGGAAGGTGAGGATGCGGTCGTGTATGTCGGCGGCGCGCGCCGCCTCGATCACGTCCGCGTCGGTCGCGTCCAGCCGGCCGTACTTGATGTTGTACCTGCAACCACGAGCGAACTAGCGTGCGTAAGCGACGCGAAGCGCACGTGACCCACTTGATCGTGTTGTTGAAGAGCACCGTGTCCTGCGGCACCACGCCGATCGCGCGCCGCAGGCTCTCCTGCGTCACCGTCTTCACGTTCTGCCCGTCGACGACGATCGAGCCGGTCGCCACGTCGTAGAAGCGGAAGAGCAGCCGGATGATGGTGCTCTTGCCGGCGCCGGTCGGCCCGACGAGCGCGATCGTCTTGCCCGGCTGCACGCTGAACGTGATGTTGCGCAGAATGGTGCGCTCCGGCTGGTAGCCGAAGGTGACGTTGTTGAACTCCACCACGCCGGTGCGCACCTTCAGCGCGCCGGCGCCGGGCGCGTCGATCACCTCCTGCTCCTCCTTGAGCAGGTCGAACATGTTCTCCATGTCGACGAAGTTCTTCTGGATCGCTCTGCGGCGAACACCGAAACAATCGAATCAGCGAGCAGTTGGGGATGCCAACGCGCCAAGATGGCGACCTATGCCTCACCGGTAATACGTGCCGAACCAGTTGAGCGGCGTGTACAGCTGGATGATGTAGCTGGCGAAGAGCACGTAATCGCCGACGGTGAGCCCCTGCCGCTCCACCACCATCTGCACGCAGAGCAGCGACCCGCCGAGGAGGCCGCCGCAGATGATGACGTTCTGCAGCGTGTTGAGCATGTTCAATGTGATCATCGAGTTCCACTCCTCTTTCTAGACCAGGACAGAGCAAGCCACCACAATCACAGCACCATGCGAACCGATGCAAGTGCAATGGAGAGAAGTGCAGAAGGACGGAGCAAAGGAAGAACGGATTGAAGGAAGAAAAGGAAGAATATGGAACGGAATGCAGATAAAAAGAAAGGAAGAGAAAGGCAGAAATAAAGGAAGGAAAGAAGAAAGGAAGCAAGGAAAGGAAAGAAAAAAAGATGAGAGTGATAAAAGAACGAACAAAGAACATGAAAAAGAAAGTAAAGGAAGGACAAGTGAAGAAAAGAAGAAAATGGAAAGGAGGGAAGGATAGAAGAAGGAAAGAAAGAAACAAAGAAAAAAAACGATAAAAGAAACTAAGGAGTAAGAAGGGAAGGAAAAAGGGAAAAACAAAGAAAAATGGAAGGAAAAGAAAGCAATAAAAGAACCACTGGAGAAAAGAAGAAAGAGGAAAAAAGAAGAAAGGAAAGAAAGAACAAAGAAAGAGGAAAAAAGAAGAAAGGAAAGAAAGAACAAAGAAAGGTGTGAAAAGATAAAAGGTAGAAAAACGGCAAAGAAAAAATAACGAAAGAAGAAATAACGAAATAAGAAAGAACTAACGAAAGAAAAAGTAGGAAAGACATAGGAAACAAAAGAAGAAAGAAAAAAGATAAGAAACAATAAAAGAAAAGAAGGTGGCAAGAACGGAAGGAAAAAAAAAGAAGACAAGATAAGATAAAAGGCAGAAAAAAGGAGAAGCAAAACATTAAATGGGCAAAAGAAAAAAAATAGGAAAGAGAAGAGAATGAAAAATAAACAAATGAGATAAAAGAATAAAATGGAGAAGGAAACAAAGGGAAGACAAAAGAAAGGAAGCGAAGATGAAATAAAGGACGAAAGAAAAGAAGGAAAAGAGGAAAAAGGGAAAGTGCCGTAAGAATGGATAAAAGAAATGAGAGAATTAATGAAAGCGTAAATACTTGATATGCCAGAACTGCCTCTCGAAACGCCTCCACTTCGTACGCCTCGGCGCCGTAGTACTTCACCGTCTCGAAGTTAATGAGCGAATCCATGCTGCGCGCGCGCGTCGCATTGTCCGCCAGATTCATGCGCCGCTGGAACTTGGTGCGCCACTCCGTGACCATCACCGTCGCGACTGCAAACCGCAAATACAGCTCACAGCGCACTGCACGGCGCCAGCCAACCGCGGCCATTTTGGGCGGCCGCGCGATGAAGAAACGAAGTAAACGATTGGCAAATGGTTACGTACGAATGTACAACAGCATCGTGACGAAGACGATCAGCCCGAACCAGGCGTTGAACGCCGCCACGAAGAACGCCACCGCGACGACGATGTCGACGATCGTCGGCGTGATCGAGAAGAGGATGTAGTTGAGCAGGTTGTTGATGCTGTCGGTGCCGCGGTCCATGATGCGCAGCACCTCGCCCGTCTTCCGGCCGAGGTGCCAGCGCAGCGACAGGCTGTGCAGGTGACGGAACAGCTCCACCTCGATCTCGCGCGTCGTGTACTGCTGGACCTTGATCCAGAGGTACGAGCGCAGGTTGTTGAGGAAGCCCATGCTGCCGGTGCCGCCGCCCTGCAGGAATTTGAAGCTCACGTAGATGACGATCCAGTCCCAGCGGAAGGCGATCGGCGCGATCGTCATGCTATCGACTGGAGCAGTGAGCAGGCAGCTTTAGTGTGGGAGGACGCGGAGGGCGAGCGCCGCGCGCCATATTGCGTTACCAATGAGTTTACTGTAGATGGGCACGTAGAGGTTGATGGCGCGCCCGCCGATCAACAGCAGCAGGCAGACGAGCACGCGCATCTGCAGCAGCACGTCCTTGCTGGGCCAGAGGAACGGCAGCAGCAGGCGCATCTTCTTGAAGAAGTTGCGCCATGTCGACGCGTTCTCCGCGGCTGCCTTAAACATGCACCAATAGCGCTCAGTGCGGGAGCGGCGCGAACAAGAACGACAAGACAAAGGAACAATTACTTCGCATTTCACGCGCACGCCCAGCCGCGCGATGTGTAAGATCCCTGAGCGCTGATTGATCGGCACGTAGCGTCCTTTGGAATTTAGCATCGCTTGCGTACACTGCGGCGAGCCGCACGATTTTGACAATATTGACGCGTGCACGTCAACGAAGTACCGAGGCGTCGCAAATTGTGCATGATTACATTGACGTTATCAACGCTGAACAGTGCAGTTCAGTTTGCATTGCCGTTTGCGACGTACCTGCGTGTTTACATTGCCGGCATCGTTTAGGCTGAAGTAGTCGATGTGCTGCATCACGCCCGGCGCTCGCAGGCCGAGCGCAAAAAGGCACAAGTCACACACATAGCGCATAACGAAAAGGGTCATCTCGATTATATCGGTGGTATCGCGAAGATGAAACCACCAGCTCTTCTTTTCAAAGTTGATGAAGGCCAGATTGTCAGCGATGCAGTTCAGTGTCCAGAAGAGCAGGATGACTATGCCATGCCCTCGGGTGGGCAGTGATGGCAACAGACAATATCGCTCTTTCACAATAATTGTGACACTGAACAGGTACATGAGGATTGTCACACTTGCTGATACAACCTGAACATAATACATCATCAAAAAGCATGATTTATCAGCATCATCACTCATAGTCATAGTGTGGTAACAATTCCTTAAGTATCTGTACTTACCATATAGCCATAGATCACTTCATTGTGCAGCACAAACCTCTCCAGGAACAATCGCACCAAGGCAATCAGTGGGACAGCAAAACTGAGTACAATTTGCACATAATAAAGTTTGCTCTGTGGCAAGTGGTGGGTGTTTGCCTCAGTGGAGTACTTTTTGTAGATGAAGAGCTGAATGCTGCCGGCGATCAGAATATAGGTGCCGATCACGCCGGCCGACACAGTTTCCGTGAAGCATGGTGAAATACCATTGTCCACCCACACTTCGGCCAACGTGGTACCGTTTGGACAATAAGTGAACTTACTCACACCAAGCATTGCTTCCATCAGTAGTTGCCACATTCTTAGGCGCTTACTCACACCTTTCACCTCTGAAAATCGCTTGTAACCCGGGACGGCACGCTGGTAAAGTAAACTATCTTATAACATTCGTAGTTTCAAAGCAATACTCACAAATTAGTCACGCTCCATAGTAATCGACGATCAACGCATACACATTTGCACTCTCGAACAATTTTATTTGGTTTGCGAACTGAATAACAGCGAAGTCAAGTGTTGACGACCGCAATCGGTCACGTCGGGCGCGAAAGGTTCAACTAGGTGAGTAAAAAATATGTTTCCACATTTGCCCAAGTTTCTCGACTAGGCAATACAAAATACACAAGACTGATATCTACATCAGCGCCACCATACCCGGAGTAGAGAACCTTTGTTACATGAATAAAGCTTCCTTCACACCAACTGAATTAAGCTAGGGAAAATCATCGCGAAAATCAGCTCACAAATTAGACTACCCAAATTACCAGCCAAGTGGTAATTACGACATAAAACTACCACGAGACTCAATTACCGTCGGCTACGGACATGAAACCCTCGATTCATTTCAATTTATTGAAATTATCAATACATTTACTTGTATTCAAACGATTCAATGTACGGTGTACTTACTTTAGAACAAAACCTGAAACGCGCCATCGATTAATCGCCCCTCGCCAGCTGAAATTTTTCTGTTCCCCTTCAAACAACGTTCGCGAGCAGTATGAATGCGTCCAAATTTCGAAAGGTGTGCTCACCGGCTCGTTATCAGGCTGGGCGGCATGTGGCCGGAGTCGCCAAGATTGCGCAGGATGACGCGCCCGCTCGGTGTGATCGACAACCAGGTAATACTTGCGTGATTCAGCGACAAGCGCAGCCAGGCCTCCGGTGGAAATTGCAGCGCCCTGCACAATCGACCATTTGCAGAGTGAAATTGCATGCGGACAAATTCCCTACAAGGCACCCACCTGCACACGAAATACCGGATCACGTTCGCATGGCATACAAGAATCGTGTACGTGTCCTTCATCTGCTCGGGCGGCGCCCGGTAGAAGTACTCGCGGAAGGCGGCCTCGATCCTCGCCCCGTCCTTAAAAAACTGCTAAAATGATTCTGCATTTACAACACTAATTTGCTCTACATCGGCGATTACACGGGGAACGAGAATTACAAACAAAAGCACCAAATAAGCAGCTACAAGCAAGGTGTAACACAATCTTGATGCCAATTATAAGACATCAAAGAAGTGACAAGTAGTAGTTCAAAGATTGGAAAGGTTTGCTTTGAATAGTTGAATGCCACAGAAACTTACATGCGGTTCAGGTTTCCAGTGACCTACCGGCGGCTCTGGTGGGATTGGCGCACCTTCTCGAATCAAGTCACAATTTCGCACTGGGATCTACATAAAATTGTTTGATATCAACATTGAAACTAGTACAGAGGTGGGCCCTTACCTCAGGGAGACTTTTTGCAATGAG
Organism: Aenictocupidus jacobsonorum; assembly: GCA_010014765.2. NCBI lineage: Eukaryota > Metazoa > Arthropoda > Insecta > Coleoptera > Staphylinidae > Aenictocupidus > Aenictocupidus jacobsonorum. Next base: position 1,204,770 of record JAAAKC020000006.1, on the reverse strand, counting down.
GTCACCAGTCTGCTGAGCGCGGGTCATGGTTGACTTGACCATGTCAGTGTATGGCAAGCTCAGCTCCTTCAATCGCACACCAGTGCTCTCAGCCTGCTCCATCCCCAGCTTGGTGAGGAACCGCTCCTGATCATTGGCGCCATCAAGATTGTACTGGCCATGCCTCACTAGAATAATGTGCCTGGTGAATCGCGCCTTTTGCTGGTTGATCTTGTCATTCGAGATCTCGTTGGTGTCGCCTCTCTGTGTGGGCTTAACAAGACTGGTTGGCAATCGACTGCAACAAATTCAAAACATGATCCTGATGCTGCCACTCCACGCGCCACTTACTGATCCCAATTGTCGTCCCATCGCGCCGTCGGCGTGTAGTTCGTCGTCCAGGAGGCGTGCACCTTGTTCTCGAGGCGCTCCTTGGCGTCGGGGTCGTAGTGACTGGTGATGTAGTAGATGGCCGCGCCGCTGAAGGCGCCCAGACTGATGACGAACTTCTGCAACTTGGTGAACGATGCCATCTGCAAGCCGAGCGCTCATGTGCACATTACAATTTGGTACGTAAATCGGGCTAGGAGGATGGTGCGAGAATTTGGCGCGGTGTCGTCTGCGACTGTCTGTCAGTGAAAAGAGGAGAGCGACGGCTCCGTGCTTGCAGCGCGTGGTTGCCGGGCACCGCGCATCTAACCTTTCCGTTTTCGCACACAACGCGATGCGAGCCGACGCAGCTCGTACTGATTTACCTCCTGTCATTGATTAACTGATGGAATTGGGTTGTAATTGGGTGGTATAACAACGAGTGGTGGAAAAATTAAAAAGAGAACCAATTCTGGTCCCTACTCTCATTAAAAATCCAACTTGCTAGCACTCAAATAAAAATCAACCATTTTTTTTAATCCTTCGGGAAATTCACCGAAGTAAACATCGAAAGGTAAAATATAATCGTCGAACACCCAGCCACCTTCAAATATAACATTCTGGCTCAAATCCTCCACGAAACAAGGTGAAAAACCACATACCGAAATAGAAATCCTATTTTTATCAATTTTATAACTTGATAGGTCTACAGGAAAGCGATTAATATCAATCTATATTGTTCAAAGGGTATGTAACTTCAATTCAAACGGAAGTAATTAACGAAAATGCGTTTACAATTACAATACAGGTTGCAATTCCAAACTGAATTTCTAATGCAAACAATAAAATCGACGGACGCCGCGTTTCCCTCCTAGAAATCAGTTAAAAGGTGACCGCATTGTAATATGACTAACATTAATAACGTTATCACATCAGCAAAAAGTGCTTTAATATTGAAAATCACAAAATGAGGGTAACTTTGTAATATGTGGTTGACGCTGACGTTTCTCCTTCTCACCTATTTAATGCCTTTTCGAGATGCCCATTCATCACGATAAATTTTGTTGAACATTGTCTAACTGTGGTGGCTGTGAGAAGCGAATTATTACGTTTTTATTTAATTTTTATAGGTTAAAAAAATAGCCACACGCGGACAATTTCATATTCTTTTATTTCACATAGTTTTCGTTTGGTTTACAGTGAACATGCTAATTGTTTATTCATTAATTAATAACATTAAATGCATAATGACGCTGTTTGGGTGTATTCGCCAGTGCCCAGTAGTCTGTTAGTCGTCTGCGTCGATTTGATTGAACGCGCTGAATGCTCATTGAGTAAACCACGAATCGAAATTATCATCTAATACATCATCGTATGCACCGTGTAGACATTAATATTATTGAGAGAGATTGCATTGCTTGAAATGTTCCGACATGGCCATCATTTGTGTTCTCATATGTTCTGCTGTTTGGAGGGAGGTGGGGGAGGGATGATGGATGCCGCTGATAATGTTATCAAAACCGCTCACAGATTCGTTGTGCCGAAATGTACAAATGGCCGAAAAGTAACACGTAGAGATTTGGATCCTTCGTTCGAATGCCGCGCGCTACCATTGTAGTATAGACATCTAATTCTTTCGGCTCTGACTATGTCCGGAGGTGCTAACTGCCCGCTCCTTTGGTTCGGTTCGATTCGCAAACTCGCTCGATTGCAATTCGGTTTGGATGACGTGTGCAAAATTGAAAGTGTCACAATAGATTCGGAGAAGATGCATAAACACTCGTACCGCACACCCTGCGCCGCCTTCATTTCCCTCACCACGATAATTTAATCTCGTTATTCATCAACGTCCTGCACGTGGCTCACACGCACACGCAGCGCGACATTATCATACAAAGTACAACTTTACAAGTAGCCTGAATGAGATACAATCAAAACAGTTAAACTGTAAATTGTGCAGTTGTCCACTCTGTCCTCTCACGCGCCGTAATAATCATCTCTGTATTTATACAATTTGCATTGTGCTAATAGTCATAATTTCCATCTTAAACGTATAATACTTAATGCTTAGACAATATCCTCTTACGTGTGAAAACTGACAACTGATAAAGCTCTCTTGCTTCGGCTAGCAAAAGTACAGCAAATGTTCAGCACATGTCCTCCATTATATTATTATCATTAATCTTCGCTTAGAGTAACTTAATCATTATGTACAAATTGACTATCAACATCCTTCGATCACTACCTCATCCTAAACATCATCATGAAAATACACTCATCATTAAAACATGCATCATTCAAATGTGCTTTGATTCCTTCGAAGGACTGAAATCCTTTTAACAACAACCCCTTGACTTGCACAATAGTTAAGTCTACATGCTTCCATACTTCGGTCACCTTATCAACTACTACAAGTTCACAATTACACTGTAGCTTAGTTAACCTCGCATCGGTTTCCTCTAAGTCAGTACGAAAATTATCACAGTTAAACATGTATAGTGTCGTGTTTATTCTATGTCCAGCTCGCTTCCGGCAACTCTTTGGCTTCCTGCCGCCGCCGCGGTGCGAGCGAATCGGGAAGCGAAAACGCAAAAATCAAAAAAGGATGAGCCCGAAGAGCTCCACAAACAAGGAACAAATGCACGAAAAAAGAAGATGGAATGCGTCATATATCAACCGAATTTTATTTTCCTCCAACTCGCAAATATGAATTGTAATAGTAATAAATTCCAAAAAGAAGTTTGAAAAAACGAATCAAAAATTGAGTAACAAACAACCGCTCGTGCGTGCTGTGCGTGAAGCCTGCGCTTGTCATCCTGCGGCTTCCACACCACCACACCGTTTTCCTTAGGAAAATAATCATATATAATATTCTCATTGTAAATGTTAAATATCAAATAATATTTATACTATATACAAATAAGTTTAGCTTAGCGCACTAGCAAATAGTTGTGTTGTGCCCGCGAAGGTTTCGAAGTGATGAAAACATACTCGACAGATCGTTGCCGCTCCAAAATGGCGCACGAACAGCGTCGTCCCTTTCGTCACAAACAATACTCGTAATAGCAATAATAATAATACACAGAGTAAACAATCACATAAACAATCCGCACCCGCCAGAGACGAAGACCACACGCGTGGGTAGAGAGATCTAAAAAATCAACTAGAATTTCATTCGAGGCATGCGCGGCGGCGAGAGCGCGCGACCCCGCCGTCCGCCACGGCGCAGAACGAAGCGCGGCCGCAACCGCGCAAATTAAAGCTGCATGCCATAACATATCGCGCGCCGCAGGCGCATTGCATCGTTCTAACATCACAAAGATCAACCAAACTTAAAAGTTATGTACACCGCCGGTGGACAAGAAATGGTGCATGTTTCGCTGGGGGCTGGGAGTGTGTGTGCATGTGTGGGCGAGATAAGAGCGTGGCGGGCGGAGAAACCCAGCACGTGCGTTTCACAAACGCAACGCGGATGCCGCAATAGTGCCTAGCTTGCCGGGAGTCGCAGCCGCAAAATGGCGGCGGTGGCTGCGCACCGCATCGCGCGCTTGCGACTGCGGCCCCCGCCCCACTCATGTGACAGCGGAGCCGCGCACGCGCGACCCCGCATCCAACAAGTAACATGTCAATCCATAGCCACCTACTATTTACAATGCCTTCAAAAATAATCGCTACTTTTCGAACAAAATCGGCTCGCCGTGCGTCCATGATGCATTTTGCATCGCATTGCATTGCATCACAATGCGCACGCATCATCGTATTCGTTCAGCTCTGTCTATGTACAATCATATAGATTTATATATATTTTTAATATATTGTTATCTTCTTTATGCTCTTTTCTCTTACGAAGTATCTTTGTGTGTATCTCGTATGCATCGTTTAAGTAGTAAGAAGTAGGTAGAGGGTAGTGTGTGCTTGTTGTCGTGTGTATCCCGTGTTTTGTCTTTTCAACGCCGTTTCGGCCGCTTTTGTACTTATTGTTAATGTGTGGAGCGCGACGCGGGCGCGCTCTACTTGTCCTTGAGGCCGAGGAGCGAGTGCTCCATGAGGCTGGCGTTCGGCTGGTGCGCGTAGTTGCGTATCTGGTGCAGGCTGATGAGCTGGTTGGGGAAGCCGTTGCTCGGCTGCGCCTTCGGCAGGTCGAGGCTGTTCTGCTTCTGGAAGCTGAGCGCGTCGTAGATGTACGGCCGGTTGGGCGCCAGCTGATGGTTGAGGTGGTTGAGATGGCCGGACATGGAGTTGATCGGCGTGAACGCCGAGTTGGCGTTGCTCTTCGAGATGGCGCTGGTGTCGTAGCCGCCGCCGCCGCCGCCGGCGGAGGACGCAGGCGGCGGCGGTGGCTGCGGCGCGACGCCGCCGCCGCCGTTGTTCGACAGATTGGTGGCGCTCGGCGTGCTCGGCGGCGCCGGCGGGTTCTGGCTGAGCTGCTGGCGGATGATCACCAGGTCGTCGCTCTGCTCGAGGATCTGGCGCGAGATGTCATTCGGGTAGTCGTGCATGTTCTCGGCGCTGTCGGGCGACACCTTCGGCCAGTAGGGATGCTCCAGCGCGCGGTGATTGATGCCGGGCACGGCTTTCACTGCAACAAGCAAGGCGAGCACGCAACGCGCGTGAGGTTAGCCGCCACCTGTGCGCGTCGATCGTGCAGCATGCGATATTACCGATTGGCGGGCGCTTGTCGGTGCGCTCGGCGTGCTTCTGCATGTGCTTGCTGAGGTACGTCTCCTGCGTGTACGACTTGCCGCAGTACTGGCAGATGTGCGTCTTGAGGTGCTTGCTCTCCTTGTGCTTGGGTATGTGTTCCAGCAGCGACGGCTCGTCGCTGAAGCACTTGTAGCAGGAGTTGCACTTGTACGGCTTGTCCGTCTGGTGGCAGCGCGAGTGCGACTGCAGGTTGCTCAGCTGCGAGAAGGCCTTCTGGCATCCCGGGTGTCGACATCTACAAAATGGCAGCCGCATTAATACCAACCCCAGCACCAGCACCAACTGCATGCGCACAAAATCCCCAAGCGCCTAAACGCGCCACACACGCCAACCGCCAACGTTCCCACACCACTACGTAACCTCCAATTGCTTACTTGTACGGCTTGTCGCCGGTGTGCGTCCGAATGTGCTGCTGAAGGTGCGAGAGCTGCGTGAACTTGCGCTGGCAGATCTCGCAGCGGTAGGGCTTGATGCCGAGATGTATCCGCGTGTGCTGCGAGAGGTAGGAGCTGTTGGCGAACGCCTTGCAGCACTGCGAGCACTTGTAGGGCTTCGCCTCGCGCATGTGCGCCTGCGTGTGCAGCTGCAGCTCGGCCTTGGAGCCGAACACCTTGAACACAAACAAGGCGCCAAGCGGACGGCGTGAGTGGTGAGTGCGTAAGATGGATGTGGGGCGGCGAGCGCGCACCGAAGGCGCGCACGGAACGGCGAAGATGGCGCGCGCATGCGCCGCGCCCGCACACGTGCGCTCGCCGCCGAAACGCTCAGCCGGCGCGTGAGATCAATTAACGCATCGCTTAGCGATGCGCCAAACGCATAAAACGCGCGTCTAGCGTGAAAACACGTTGCGAGTCGTTATAATTACGCAGCCGCCGGCCGCTGCTCTCCCACTGCGCACGCGCGGCAAGGTGCAATTAAAAAATTAAGCGGTCGCGTTTTCCTGTTCATTTTCGCGTGGCATCGCGCTTATTAATTGCGACCAAACCAGTTGCGACGCATCTAATAACTGGTCACTGCGTGACGACTGTTTTGGACGATTGCGAATATTCAACGTCGCCGCGCTACGTTCGCTGCGGCGCATCGCAGGAAACTTCCGCTTCATTTTGCTTGTTTTTTTCTCTTCATCCTTTTTTTTTGGTTGCAGCCGTTTTGCCGAATGCCATTTCACTACAATATGCAAATGAGGAAATGTACAGCGCATACCGACCTCGAGATGACTGCACAACGTGTGAAATTCGCATGCGCGAAAATTCTGCTTGCACATTCGAAGAGATGGTTTGAGATGCGAGGAATAACACCAAAGAAATGAATCGATTTCAACGAAAATAAAACCAATGGCCAGATAGGGGACTAAAACATGCGAATAGTCATCACGAATGGTCGCAGCTGATGGAGAAGATACCTTTTAATACACCTTTAACGCTTTGACGCGTTGCGCGACCCGAATTGTGGGCCACATTTGACTTTTACTTTGTCATGCCGCACAGCTGTGGCGATAGCAGCGCCAATTTCGCCCATACGCCGTGCGTCGGACTGAATTGGAACTAAAGTTGCTGTGCAACTAATAT
>JAAAKC020000006.1:1138494-1163169 GCA_010014765.2 Aenictocupidus jacobsonorum | reverse complement strand
GCGCCGTCGTATTGTAATTAATAATTTATTTATTCATCCTTCATTGTCATATAACTATCGTCAATTATTTCATAATTATTAATACCATTAATTTATTATTCTTTATCTTTTGTCGTCATTCTTCAAAATGTTATAGCACGTGTGTTCTATCCATAATTCATATTCACAATACGCACCCGAACATCGGTGCGGGTAGAGATTGTGGGTGGTGGAGCTGTGTGCATGTGAGGGAGGACACAATTTGGTAGTTTTGACGGCAATGGTACTTGCACGTGTTCGGATGTGTTTGTGTGTGTGTGTGTGTATCCGTGTATCTTACAATTGGAACAACTGGGAGCGCGGAAAGGCTCTGCTTCATTCCATACTGCGCACTACATTGTCACCCTCTTCATTTTAAAGCAAGAAAAGCGCACAAATGAACTTAAGATCGACTAGAATGGCGCACGCTTGCTTATGTACAAATAACAAAACTTCCCTCCCTTCAACAATAATAAAAAAGGAAACAATATATTACATGGCGGTATAAACAAGTCGCATTCCTTGCATCATATATATGGGGGGTCAACGGAAAGACAGACAAGAATTAAAAATATAAAATACGTGAGTGAGAGATTCCGTCTGTGTGAGATGTGAATGGCTCTTGTTCGAGAACGTACTTGAGGGGGGTTGGTGTTTTTGAGAGTATCATCGATGCTGCGAGTTGAGGTGCGGTACGCAGACGGCAAGGGCGATAGAATTTAGATTAGAGAAGCATCTTCGCATTTAGACAGACACCTAGCGCACGCGCACTCAGCGGCGGCACGCAAAAACTGCCTCAGCCTGATGAGCGCCTACGTGCAGCGTTCGCACAATACAATTTTCCGCGTTACGCGCGTTTCGTTACAGCCGAATAGCAATCGCGTTTACTTAGTCAACGGCCGAGCAAACGCATTATCTACTATCCTTCCACCATCTTCGTCAAGTTAGTGGTAGTAGTGATCTCAATTAATTAATATCACTAGTTTTATGCTGCCGCATAACGCCTTGTCCGCGTGGGGTATGTGGGGGCCGTGGGTGGCGTGTGTTTACGGCAGCGCGTTCCGATGTGGCTGCGTCGAAACAAGCACGGCCCTCAAACGACAAGATAAATGGGGATTACTTTTTGTTTGCAGGCATAGCAGGCGACGAGTGACGGTCATTGTGCGTAGTGGGGTGTGGAGGTGCGCACTAATTATGAATGGGGACGCGGGTGCGTGTGGGCTGGTTCCTCAAGCGTTGCTGGTGCCGCTGCGGCGCTACGTCACCGGCCGGAAGCGCCTGCAGCGCACGTTCGACTCCTGCAGCGGCTCGCCGTCTGGCGGCGGCGGCGGCGGCCCCTCGGAGGTGTCCGGCGAGCTTTCGGTCGCGCCGCCGCCGGCGTTCGTCGCGCCTATGAGACACGTCGGCACTCCTCTCACCCGCGCGCCTGCAAACAGAACAAGGCACACATGCGTGGATAAATCCAGGTGGCACGCAAGTCGTCGCAATTGAGATAAAGAGGGCACGGACATAAGGGCGCAATTAGTCATACAGCAAGATAGGAAACATTAGAAAAGCCACGCCCAGAATGTAGTTTAATACTGTTTTGTTGAGTTTCGAGTTTGAATCGAGTGTGCGATAATTACACGCCGCCTCTACGAGGTGAGGTACACATACTCAGCCTTTGAATGAAGAGGGTAATGTATGGGGGCGTGAAAGTTGAGGGGGGGGGGGCAAAAAAACTGCGAGCTTGGAAAGAGCGAGCGTTCTTGTGCGGGGGTACCTTCGACGCTATCACATGTACTCGACGTCTCATCATCATCTTCCTCTTCTTCGCCTTCGTTTTCTCTGGTATCATCGATCCCTTCCACCTCTTCACTCTTAATGACTGCATGCTTCTTCTGTGCAGGTGTCGAATGAGCCGTCTCTGCGCCCTCGTAATTGTTATTGTTCCTATCACGACGTGGCACTACCGTTACAATGGTCGCATAGCACAGCGTCGGCAGGGTGCGAGAGCGCAGAGGCTGCCGCTGCGGTTGCTGCGGCAGTCTTGCTTTGGACTGCCCCGGTGGGGATGCCAACCGCAGCTGGCGAAACGTGCGCACGCTCGACGGCGCACCGCCACTGCTGCTGACGGCGCTGGCGCTGGCACTGGCATTGAGGCTGGGGCTGGCTGCCGTGCCGGTGGTGGCTGTGCTGGATGATGTGCAAGCCGACGAAGACTCGGACAAATCAAACACAACTACAAAAAGAACGTACCAACAAAAAACAAACAAAAGCAAAACCGAGCTGGGCAAAACAAACGCGCAACAACGCATCTTCGGCCAGCGCGTGGAGAATGAAATGACATGCACTGAAAGAATAACATTGACAACGACATACTGCGAGAGGGACAGAGATAGAGATAGAAAAAGAGAGAGAGAGAGCGCGCGCGAGAGTGAGACAAGTGTGGACGTGGCGATTCTGGATTCTCGTTCGTTCAGGGACAGCTTGGAGTCATATCACGCATGTTCGTGTGTGTGTGTGTGTGTGTTTGTGCGTGCAAAGGGAAGAGGAAGTAAAATTTAGTGTGTCGTTCTAATCGCGCACTGTCATTTGTCTGTTTACCTCCGGCTGTCGAATGCCGCTTGAAGCGCAGATTCAGCTGGCTGGGATCCGTCACGTACTTCTCCGTCTGGCGGCGGCGGCGCAGGCCGGGCGTGAGGTCGCCCGACCACGTCATGCACTTGGCCAGGCGCTGTCCGCCTACGGCGCCGGAGGCCCCGCCGCCAACAGCCACCGGTATTCGAGACGCTTTGGAATCGGGTGCTGGACTCGCCTAAGAGAAACGGCGAGAGAACGAGCGTCAGCAATCAATCAACACTCAGCGGGGAGGGGGGAGGCGCAATAAACCCTACAGAAGTTTCGCGCAGAATCTGACTCTGATTATCGACGCCGCTATCGTCGTCCTCGTCGTGCGGTGCGCCCCTACGCAGGAGCGGGTTCTCGGTTGCGTCAAAGTACTCGCTCTGCTCGTCGACGCCGGGGCTCAATCCATTCGTCACGGTTTTCTTGGTTACTCTACAAAAGAGCGCAGTGTGCGACAGTTGCAAGACCCACTGGATATGCAGTCGGCGAGAATGCTTACAAGTTGTCGCTCTTTGCCGAAACGTACGTCACGTTCGGATTGGAAGTCAAATCGACCGAGGGACTGCACCGCTGGCCAGGGAGAGGCAGCCGCGCCTTGTCGTCCCTCTCCTCCACGCCGGACGCACCCTCGTCCTCCTCGCCCACCTTGCACCTGACTGCACCCTCCAACGGCGCAAGCTTCACTCGCGGCTTCGACTTGCGCTCGTTTGAGTGCGACGAGTTGCTGTCGGACCTGAAACTGTCGCGTGATTTCGTGGTACGTCGCGGAAATATTAGCCAGGTCTTTTACTTGTCCGGCTTCGAGTCCTTCATCTGTGGCGCTTGGTGCTCGCTTGGCTTCACCTCCCGATCGAGCGCCGGAATGGCCAGCTGCTCTTGCTCCTGCTGCTGTAGCTCCAGCGAAATGCGCTTCTCGAGCCGACGCTGCTCCAGCTCCGTCTCGGGCGCAAAGCTGATCGCCTCGCGCTTGGGGCTGAGAAGGTTGGCATCGCCGCCGGCGCCGACCGGCGTGCCGTTTTCGCGCTCGCGACTGCTCTGCTTCAGTATCGACTTGGTGCGTTCCAGCTTGGGCGATTTGGGCGCCTCGTCCCCTGTGGGAGGCTGCGGCACTGTTGCGCTGGTTGGTTGTGTGGGCTGCTGTTGCGGCGGCTGCGGCTGTTGCAGAGATGCGGCGTTGGTGGCGGTCGTCACGTGGCTGACGACGCGTATCTCGAGCTTGCCCTCCACCTGAGGCAGATTCTCGCCGTTGGCGTCGTCCTCGTCGTCGTCCTGCTCCTTGAGGTGCTCGCAATCGTTGAGGTTGATGGAGGGCAGGCTGCCCCATTTGCGTGGCGGCGCGGGCGGTGACTCCTCGGCCGCGCAGACCGGTTGCCGCGAGGCCACGTTGCGCATCACGTCCACCCGGAAGACCATGTCGTCAAAGGCGGCTTGCTGCAGCAGCGGCGGCTTGAGACCGGCGCGCACGTACGGCGACAGCGACGGCGTGGACCAGGCATGCGGCAGCCCGCCTAGACAGGAACGAGCAACACACAAAGGGTGACAACGACACGCGGTACACAGCGACTGGGTGTTGGGGTTGGTGTTGGTGGTGGTGGTGGTGGCGTTAGCGACTGAGGGTGGTGCAGCGGGCGGGACGCTCAAGGGCGGCATTCGGCTGCCAGGCAATGAAAACGAACGTGGCGAGGAGTGCTCTTCGCTTGTGCAGGAAGAGTGAGAAAACGGAGCCAGGAACACACGCACGCGCAGAAAGAAAGAGACAGAGAGAGAGAGAGAGATAAAAAAGAGGGCGACTCAGATGAAGCAGTGATTCGCAAACTGTGCCCGCTGTTTGCGGGCACACACTTACCAACTAGCTCCGGATAGTCCTCGATGCCGGCGATGTTGATGCACTTCCTGTTGGCAGTGCGCGAATCCTCGCTGATGCGGCTCAGCACCGGCGCCACCACCGCGGCCGCCTCGGAGGTGGCGCCCAGCAGCGACGACGGGCCGTGCTTGTGCTCCGGGCTCTCCGGCTTCCACTCGTTGTCGGTGGTCTCTTCGCTGTCGTCGAACTGCGACTTCCACTGCGACGCCAGCGTGAGCGCGCCGCCGCCGCGCGTCACCTGCTGGCTGACGTTCTCGTCGTCCATCACCGCGAACTGCGTGAGGCTGTTGTCCCGCACGCCGGAGCGCGAGCTGCGCGCGGCGGACGGCTGGCGGCGTCGCGGCCGCTCCTGCTCTGGCGTCGCCACCGCCTCGACGACGCTCCCTGCAAGCACACAGAGAGGGGTGGGCGAAAGCGCGGTGTTGCAACGTGCTCGTCCTTCGCGCGCACCTCCTTGCTGCGGCGCGGGCGCGACGCGCAGCCGGCCCAGCGTCGCCACGCCGCTCTGGCTCTTCCTAAGTGGCGCCGGCTTGACGTTGGCTTCGGATGTGGATCTCGCGGAGGCGGCTGTCGTTAGCTCGTTGTCCAGCTTCTCCGGCGCCTGTTCGAGGTGCGAGGTCGCCCGCCGGCGGGGGGCTGCTGCCAACAACACAACGCTTTCTATAGTAGGCGCTCGCGCGCGGCGTCTCTACGGGCGAAACAAGCAAAGGAGGCGGCGAATGGAAACGGGAGGTGGCGGCGGGGGCGGGCGGCGGCGAGCGGCGGCTCACCTTGCTGCTGGGCGGCGGCCTGCTCCAGCTGCGTCGCGTTGCAGTTGCGGTCGAGCGCGCGCGTCGCGTTCATCGGCGCCGTGTCGGTGACGGCGAGCGGGGCGGTGTTCTCCGTCTCGAGGCGCTTGCGGCGCGCCTCGAGCAGCTGCTGCGCGTCCTTGTTGTCCGTCGGCTCGATGTTCTCCTGGTTGTTGTCCGTCGCCATGGTGTGGCGGTGCGTGTGGTAGCGCTGCAGCGTGCTGGGCGCCGTCGGCGGGTGCTGCGCCTGCGCCACCCCCGTCGTGTTGCTCGTCGTCGTGTTGGTGACGTTGTCGCCGGCCGGCGCCTTCTCCCAGTCGTAGGGGTCCGACTCCTTCACGCCGCGCCGCTTCATGCAGCGCTCGAAGAGTGAGATCAGCATCTGCAAGAAGACGGGCCATGAAGACTGCCACGAAGCGCGGGCTCGCGGACGCTCACATTGTAGTCCGGCTTGTCGGCGTATTCCAGGCCTTGGATGTGGTCCAAGAACTGCTTCAAGTCCGAGGGTAGGTGCTTGAGCAGCAGCCGGTGGTCGTACTTTTCCTTCATCAGGCCCACCTGCTCCTTGTCCTTGACTTTGCGCCACGGCAGCTGGCCATTCACGAACTCCACGAGCATGTAGAACAGGCTCCACAGGTCGTCGTGCCGGCCCATCTCTGCGGGAAGAGCGCACGCGCAATGGACGGAATGAATAAGCTCGCTCACTGTCGGTGCGTCTGCGCCCGCGCCGGCGTACCTCGATTGCGGTGCGCGTTGATGGAGGCGTAGCGCACGGTGCCGCGGAAGCCGGCGGCGGCGCGCGGGGCGCGCACGTCCCCCGTGCTCGTGGTGTACTGGCGCGCCAGCCCAAAGTCGAGCATGTACACGCGCCGGCAGTTGTAGGGCAGGCGGCCCATGGAGAAGTTGCTCGGCTTAATATCGCGATGCAGAAAGCCCACCGAGTGTATCGACTCGATGGCCTTGAGTATCTGCAGGCCGAGGCGCAGCGTGGTGCTGAGGCTGAAGGCGGCGCGCGGCTGCGCCCGCCGCAGCTCGGCGAGATTCCGCCCCTGCAACTGCATCACCACATAGTTGAAGCGGTCGTTGCGGCCGCAGCCGATGAAGCGGCACACGTGCTCCTTGCCCTGCAGCTTCTTCAGCACGGCCACCTCCATCTTGAGCACTTGCTTCGGCTGGCGCGCCGACTCCACCTTCAGCGCCACCTGCTCGCGCGTGATCAGGTCCAGCCCCTCGTAGATCTCGCCGAAGCCGCCGCCGCCGATCTTCTTCACCACCTTCCAGCGCTCCTTGACGACGTGGCCCGGCTGCAGCAGGTCCTCGGAGGTCATTGTGATGTTGTTGTTCTGATCAGTCGAGTCCAAGTGTCCCTCCCAGCTTCGCTGCTTTATCCTGCGGACAGAGACCGAGCGTGCGCGCAACGCCACACAACCAGCGGAGGCGGCTGTAGCCAGCGACTGCTAGCGCGCTGGATGCGGTGGAAGTGGAGTGCGCCTAGGCGTAGCGCGGGCGGCCATTGCGTGTGGGGTGTCTAACCTTAGCCCGCCCGCCCGCCCCCGGCTGCTGCCGCTGCTGCTGCTGCTGGCTCGCTGGGGCACGCGCGCAGGGGCGCGGAGAGCGAAGAGGACGGCGTCGTCGACCAGGCGTCAGGCAGGAGAAGGCACGGTCGCACGGTCGCTCGCTCCCTCGCCGCCACCGATCGAGCGCTCTCCCGATGACTCGCGCGCGCACACAGCGAAGGGGCGACGCAGCGCACACCGACACACGGCGCGCGCGTACGCACGCACCCAAGAACCACCACCAGTGCGCGGCGCGAGAAACGGATCGAAGCGCGCCCGCTGCGGCGCTGGCGAGCGCGGGGCGGCACTGCGCGCGTCTCACCGACGGCCGCCGCCGCCACCCCCGCGCGCTGGCGAGCGCGAGTGCATGCCAAGTACGACCGCCCGCCTTCCGACAACGCGCGCACGCCCGCCGCACGGCGACTACTGGTCACCAGGGCCGCGGCGCAGGCAGCAGCGCCGTGTGCGCAGCACCATGATCGGCAGCGGGGCAGCGCGTCTGACGTAATCGCCATCTGATTCTCGCCTCTGGTCGCGCACCGTAGGCAGCCCAATGTACGCCACCGCGAAGAACAGAGCGCCGCGCCTCTGGAGGCGACGAAGCAGCAATGAGCTGCCGGCCGGCTGGCTGGCTGGTTAGTTACCTATCGGGCCTCGTCCGGGCGACGCATCTCCGAAGGCACGCACTTGGAATTCACAGCGTATGCGTGCAAACACACGAAATTTGCAGAAGAATGAAGAGACAGCGAGTGAGGAGAAGAGAGGTGCGACGGTGGATGTGCGCAAATTATTTGCGCCGCTGGTCAGACTGGGCAGGCGGAGGCGGCGCAGCAGGCGCGTAATCTGTTGCCATCCGGCACGCCGCGCATGTGAGGGCGAGATCGCCGATTGAGGCGGGAAAGAAGAAAGCGGAAGAAAAAAGCGCGGTGACACACTGGAACACTGGAATTTTGACGTTCGCGCGTGTCTGATTGCTAGAGGCGAATTGTCGTCGGTGGCGGCGACCGCCGTCGTCATAGCTACTACCACTACACAGCTGCGCGCAGGGCGTACATTACATAATGGTGCAATCGCGGCCGATAGATTGTTGCAGAGCGTGGTCGCCGCCGCCGCCGCCGCCGCCGACCGCGCGCGCGCGCGTTCATCGACCTTGCATTGCAACACCGATTATATTTCCATCGCCGGTGCGGTACAGCGACACGCGCGCTGCGGCGCGCGGCACGCGGAAATCCAACCCGTCACATTTCGTACCAATTCTCAATGATCCTCCGCCGCCGCCGCCTCCGCCTCCTCCTACTTTGAAACCAAGCGCAATCAATTTGCAGCGATATTGTCTCGCGATGCGCTATGCGCGGCGCGCGTCACGAGGCTGAGTTTTGCTAAAATTACGGTGGAATCGGCGCCAAAGGTCGGCGCTCCTCGCCGAAGCAACCGAGAGGACCGGGCGCAAAAAAGCGCCGCGCCGCGCGCGCGAAACAAGCGCCAGCACCAGCTCCGCCCATTGTGGTGCGGAAAAGGTGCGCTTTTCCGGCCGGCGAGAGAGCACTTCGCGGAGCTGCCGCGCGCTGCCCAAACAAACGCAGCGCGCTTATTTTTAGCTTTACGCTGGGAAATTCGCCGGCACGTCTTCCCACTTTACCCACAACTCATCATCATCAACAGAAGGTTTACGAGCGTCCGAACGCTTGGCTATCTGACTGCTTTTTTATTTTTAGCGGTCGCCATCAAAGATAAATCACGCGCGACGCGACGAATATCATCGCGCCGCGTGCTCGTCTCACCGTCCACACCGCACCGTGATGGGGAAACGGCAAGAAAAACGTTGCATCTCGTGCATCGCTGCAGTGTAGTGCACAAGTATTTCGCGTCGCTTTTGTCGTTTTGTTGTGTTTTGTTGTTTGCGCGCTTGCTCTACGCGCACAGCCATGTGCAGGCGGCCTTGAGTGGCTTTAAATCGCCAAAAATACACGACAGGAGCTGAAAACGGTCATCACTTTCGATTGTTACCTTTTCTTATCGTCGTCGTCCGATTGCGAGACGGGCTCAAACGGCAGCATCTTCACCATCACCATCTTCGCGAGTCAAGGAACAGGGACGTCAGCGAAGCGAAGCAAACGGCACTTTATTGGAATAGAAAATTAGAAATGACCGCGAAGCACGCCGCGCCGACGGTCCCCTCATCGCGCTGGAGCACGAGAGGCGCGACACTCATTGGCACTCATCGGCGACGGCGGCGCGTCTGCGGATGAGGACCAGCGCTCGCTCCTCCAGCTGGGAGAGGGAAAAGTTTACGCTCGGAGCCGCCGCCGCCGCCGCCGCCGTCGTCGCGCCGGTGCCGACGCTCTCTTGATGCGAGCGCCGCTCAGCGTTCCGCGAATTTCGAGAGTTAATTTCGGCACCACCCGTTTCTCACAATTCGAGTGCTGCCTCGCAGGTTGTCGTCGCCTGCGCGCGCTTGCCACTTGGCGAAAAGATAAAACCCTGCTTGGCGTTCGGCTCCCTCCCTCCTGGTGAGCGATTGTTGTGCGCCTATTTTCGAGTGGTATCCGGCAGCGCGTCGTCAAATGGGCTAATTGCGAATGCGCTCGGTTTCGAGAAAGCGCTCCCTCCTCCGCCCGCTTATGCCCAGGCGTCCCAGATTAATGACGGCGCGCTTCACGCCGCCGACGTATTTTCGGCTCGCGCGAGCGTCCAAAATAACCAGCCCTTGACATGATGCAGGCAACCCAATCTACCCCTTTCATTCACACGCCGCCCGACTCGCGCGCCGGCACCGCGCACCACCGCCGGATTCGCACGCCTGGTTAGACTCCAACTGATGTATGTTTATTATTATTCAACAAAATGATCATATTTTGAAATGGTTTACAAACGGCTAAAAGAATGAAATGAGACGAGACGAGACGAGACGAGAAAAGGGAAGGCGTGGCGCGCAGAGTCCTCCCTTGCGTTCAGTGTTAAAATCATTGTACAATTGGCTATTTTACACAGTGTGAGCTTATGTATAATTCAGTAAGAAGTAAACACTAATAATAATAATAATAACATACAAATAGTAGGCGTAAAACTAAAGATAAAAAATTCAATCCAAAATCGCTCGGTGTATGTTCTGGGCTGCGGTGTGGTAGGCAGCGCACTGAGTAATTACGTCCTAGAGAAAGAAACCGAAAGCACAAATGAAATCCGTTCCACGCCTGCGTCCTGCGTGCACATTCAATAGCCATTTCCGCAACCGCCCTTGGCTCTTGTCAAATACTAGTAGCTAGCCTGCGCGCAGAGAATTGTCTTAAATCTGTCAGAATATTTACACTTTACTGCCTCTGTTTCGCTCCTCTCCAGCGTGTGTGAACGTGTTTGTGTGCGCGTGTAAACGTGTTTTCCTCAATTTTATTATAATTTTAGCATAAATGTCTACGCTCTGTCTCCCTTCGCCTCGACTTCGCCAGCGACTTACTGTTACGAACTACACGCATCGGTATGTACACGCGTCTCCGGTCCCCTATTCCACCCTACGCCACCTGCTTGCCAACTGCTAGCGTGTATGCATGAATGTGTGTATATGTGTAGGCGTGTGTGTGTGTGTGTTACGTTATGATTAAACAGCTATCGATAGTAGTCACACCCACACAAAGTGTTCACTGCGCCCCGTCCCGTCGGGCGTACCACTAATGTATCATTTCAGTCCTAACTACTTGCTACTTGGACGATTTGTTCACTTCACGCCCCGCTGCGGGGCTGCTGGGGCCGCTGCTACCGCTGCGATGGTCAGTCCTCGTCCGAGAGCGACTCGTACTGCGCACTCAGCAGCGGCTTGGGCTCGATGGAGGCAAAGGGGGGTGCGGCGGACGCCGGCGGCACGGGTGGCGGAGGCGCGTACCCGCTCGGCTCGTCGATAACCATCTCGCCGGGACTGTCGCAGCTCGCTCGGTCCTTGTCGGCGCCGACGCCCACTGACGGCTGCGACTGCTGCAGCTGCTGCGACGGCTGGCCCCCCTGCGACGGTGGCCGCTGTTGCTGTTGCTGCTGCTGCTGTGGCGGCGGCGGGTCATCCGGCTCCTTCTTATCGTCCTCGGTGCGCATCACCTCTACGATGCGGTTCTTCACGTAGTCAAGCGGCGACATGTGCGACTGATTCGCGGCGGGATGGGCCGGGTACCGCGCCGCACGGTAGTTCTGCTCGGCGGCCGCGCTCCAGTGATGGTTCTCGGTGGGCGACACGGGTTCCAGGTGGTACTTGGCAGCGGCGGCCGCCACCGCTGCCGCCTGCTGCTGCGCCGCGATGCGGATGATCTGGCGCTCGTCTTGCGCCTGCGGCGGCAGTTGCTGCGGCGTTCCCGAGCGCTTCTCCTGCTCCTTGGACATGCGCCGCTTCCAGTCGTTTTCGTGGTCGCGTTCGCGCTCCCTCTCTCGCTCTCGCTCTCTTTCGCGCAGATGCAGCTGCTGCTGCTGCTGCTGCATGTGATAGTAGTTGGAGCGCGACGCGCCAAAGTCGTGGCTGATGATGGTGTCCGCGAACTCCTTCACCGTCAAGTTTTTGCTGTTGCTCTCCCCGTCCAGGTCGATGTTGATCACATGCGGCGACATGTCGCCGTTGTTGTCCGCCTGCGGCGGCGGCGGCTGCGGCGGCAACGGCAGCGGCGCCGACGCCTCGCGCGGTATCACCTGGAAGAGGCGGTCGCCAACGCGCTGCGGCTCGCCGCGATTGTTCGCCACCTGATGCTGCCTGCTGTCCTCCGACTGGTTGATCTGGTGCGTGATGATGGCGTCGATGAGGCTGGCCGCCGTCATCTGCGTGCTGGTGTCGCTGCGCGGTGGTGGCCCGCCTGATTGTCGCTGCTGCGCTTGTTGCTGGTGGTGGTGGTGTTGCGCCTGCTGCTGATGCATCCGCCGCTCCGCCTCCATGCGATGCTGCTGCGCCTGCTGCTGCTGCTGCCGCATGTGCTGCTGGTGCTGCAGCATTTGGAAGCGGCGCGGCTGCTCGAGCACATTGTCAGCCATCGTCTTGCCGAGGCCTTCGTGAACGCTGGGCACAGGCAGGTTTGGCTGCTGCACCGCGACGTCCACCAGCGAGTTAAGCGCCTCGTGGCCCGTGGGCGGCGGGTGATACATCGGCCGCGTGTGCCGCTGTATGACACCCTGCCGCTGCTGCAAATGCGGCGGCGGCGCCGGCGGCGCATGCTGCTGGGGGTGCGGCTGCGCCGGCGGCGGCTGGTGCTGCTGCTGTGGCGGCGGCTGCGGCGGCGGCGTGCGGTGCGGGCTGCTCGAGGCGTAGTACTGCTTGGCGTCGTTGCGCCGCCCGCCCATGTGCTGCGACGTGATATAGTCGTTCATGATGATCTGGCGCGAGGTCATCTGCGACGGCGTCATCTGCTCCATCGGCTGCGGCCGGAAGGCAGCCGCGTACGCCGCCGCCGGATGCAGCTTCTGCTGCTGCTGGTGGGGTGGGTGCGGGTGTGGGTGCGGCTGCGGCTGCTGCGAGGGCAGCGGCGCTGGCGCCATGCCCTGGCCCTTGTAGAAGTCGTAGATGCGCTTGTCGTGAATGTGGATCGGCGTGCCCTGCGTGATGGAGCCCATCTTCGGCTCGGCGGGCATCTGCCGCAGCAGGCCCTCGTAGCGCGGCTGGCTGACAATCGGCGTGCCGAGCGTGATGCTCCCCGCCTTGGGGTTGGCCATTTTCGGGCTGGGCAGCTTCTGCACGCGACCCGCCTGCGTATGGTAGAGTTTCTGATGCGCGACGTGCTGCTGGTCCTGCTGCGGCGAGATGTACGTGATATAGGCAGACTCCGGCGGCGGGCGCTTCGAGTGCGCCGGCGGGGGCAGCTCGCCGCGGCTCGGCTTCTTCACGGAGAGGTCCAGCGTGAGGTTCTCCGCGCTGTCGTTCACCTGCATCACCACCAGATCCTGCGCAGACTGCACGTCCATCTGGCCCTGGCCCGGCCCCGGCCCCGGCACCGGCGTTATCGTCGCCGCAATGAGCGGCTGCACCTTCGCAATGTTCACCTGCGCGACGTGCCCCTGTTGGCGCGCAGCCGGATGCCCGCCGCCGCCGCCGACGCCGCCGAGATTGTACTCGCTGACGATGGTCACTTCGTTGGAGTCGTTGAGAATGGACGAGATCGTCGGCGCCGTGCCGCCGCCACCGCCGCCGGTCGGCGGGTGCTGGTTGGTTTGCTTCTTCAGCGAGTGCTCAATCACGTTGGACATGAGATCCTTCACCGTGATGGGCGGTAGGCCGTCCGCCGTTATCGTCGCGGTGCTCTGGTAGTGGTCGGGCGGCTGCCCCTCGTCGGCGGTCTCCGTCGCGGACGAGTCGTAGTCCTCCTTCTTGATGACGCCGCCGGCGCTGCCGTGCAGGTGGCCGTGGTGGCCGCCACCCTCCTGCAGGCCGCCGCCGCCGCCGCTCACCGGCGGGCTCTCCGCGCTCGCCGTGTCGCTCGAGTGCCGCTCCCGCATCCCGCCGGCGGGCGCGCCCTCGCAGCTGCTCGTCGAGCTGCCGCTCTCCTCCTCGTCCGTGAGCGTCGGCTTGCGGTCGCCGAGGCACGACTCGAGGCTGTGCCGCTTGCGATTGGCGGCGTAGTAGCTACGCACCGCGTACGCCGGCTTGCTCATGCGCTCGCCGATCAGCTGCCACGAGGCGCCCAGCTCGGTGAGGCAGGCCTTCAGCAGCGTCACCTCCTCGTCGGGCCACTCCTCCACGGGGCCCAGGCGCCGCTGGACGCGCGTGAAGCACGCCGAGCAGCACTTCGTGACGCCGGCGGCGACGTGGAACTCGGCTAGGATGGGCTCGCGCACCTCGGGCGGCAGCTCCAGCAGGCGCTGCGGCAGCGAGCGAAGGCGCTTGACGCGCCCGCGCGCGTTGGGGCACGTCGGCAGCGGGCAGTGCGTGTAGCGCGACCGCACGCACTTGCAGCGGCACGTGTTGCAGACGCGCCCGTTGGCGGGCACCTGCTCCTCGCGCAGTCCGTACTGTCCGGCCTGGCTGGGCAGCAGCGGGCGTGATTGCAACTGCGCCCCCAGGTGCTGCCCGCACACGATGCACTGCCCGCCAATGCTTCTATCTGCAAAGAGCAAGAGAAAGAGAGGGAGCGTGAGCAGTGAGTTAATAATTTAATTGCAAGATGAAAAATCAACAGCAGCGGCGCTCGGGGAGTTTGCATTGCTCCGCATCGCCAGTGCGTTGCTGTCAATTGCGGAATTGCGGCGCGGGCGCCCTCATTGGCTTAGTGGCGCGATTAGGCCACCCTTCTTTTGCCCTCCACGGACCGGCACGTCCCGTCCATGCATACTAATCGCGTAAATTGCTTACGACTCCCGATACGCCGGCGCACCGTGGCGTGGCAGCACGGGATGATGATAATGCTGCTGCTGCTGCTGCAGCGGCGCCCGCGGTGGCAGAGATGCGCGCAATTATGACGAATATGAATACATCAAACAAATCGAACATTTGATCCCACGCGCGCATGCACACGCAGGGGAAATGCGCTGATGCCGCCCGATATTCAATCAGCCGGCAACAATCGAAACGCACGTTATGCGCTGCAGTTGCGCAAACAGTTAATTATCAATCGGTACGCAAACAAAAACACCCAACACGCCAATCACAAACGGCGGCGGCGCCCAAGTAAACGGCGTAAAAAAATCACTGCGGCTGCAAATCAAAAAATCAGCAGCTCTCGTAGCAGTTAATTAAAGAAATTGCATTTTGAGTGGGGTGCCGCATGCTTGGCGAGTGTTTGTCATCAACAAGCCGCCGCTTCTCGGCGCAGGCAGCAATGGCACGTTTTTCGTTTTCATTACTTCTCAGCTCGGCGCTGCGCATCATTGCATTCTGGGCGCAAGTGCGAACAAATGTCGTAATTTACACACCTTGTATCTCTGCATAAAATACCAGCTCTCGCGTATCGTGGCGACCGGGGGTGGTGGGGTGGTGAGGAGAGGCAGAGTGAAACCGAGCGGCGGGGCGCAGCGCGGCGAAACAGCGGGAAAAGCTAATAATCCGTCCGTTAATTAGCGGTGCGCGCGCGCGCCCGCCTGAATCAACAGAACTTGCACGCCGCCGCCTCCATGCACACACACACACACATACACTCAGCAGCAGTGGTAGCGCCGCAGGGCGCGACGAAATTGTTGAATTGCAAGCGAGACGAGCGAAATTTCGCGCTCGGTTTAATCGGATTCATCGCCTAATTACCGAGAGAATTCCGAGTTGGCGCTTTTTACCTCCGCTGCACATCGACATCTACCGCCGACAACGCGCCACGCACACTCGCAACGCCGTCGAAAATGAAGACGAATCATCAAGGCATTGCGAATTAATTGAAACAAACGAGCAGTCGATGTCGATTCGATTTGAAGGGGTGAAAAAGTATGCAACGCGCGGCGCTGATGGCGTATGATGAGATATCATTCGATTCGGATGACGATGACAGCCCTAGCACGTCGCAGCGCAGAGCGGAGCAGTGCAAACCGAGAGACGATGAACGAAACGAGATGAATCGGAATATGAATTATGAAGCGCGCATTCCGAAAAGTAAACGCCGCGTGCTGCTGCTGGTGATGCAGAACCACCACCACGAGTCCGCGGCGTGCGCCGAACGGCTCACAGCCGCCGCGGGCTGTTGGGGCACTTCTCGTAATGAAATAAAATATTCATCGTTTAATTTCGCATGGATAAAATGGCTAATAACGCCACTCTTTATTGTGTACCCTTGTCGACGACTGCCGTCAGCGCAAAGAAATCTTGCAACAAACGCGCATGCGCCACCGGGCAGCGCGATCAGAAATGCAGGCAATGCATTCAAATTGGAAAATCGCGAGCGAGCGAGCGAGCGAGCGCTCTTGAATAATTAACGGGTGCATGCGCGCGAGAACATCAAACAATAATACCGCTCAGCACCATCTCTTTGAGAATATTTGAGCAGCGTGGGTGGACGCGCATAAAGAAATACACTGCCCGAAACGGCGAAACGGAGGGAAGAAAAAAAAACTGTTTATGATTTGGAATATCGAGTGAGAGCTGGCCGGCGCGGCGATTCGTGTCAGTGCGGCGTTGCGGCGAGCCGGCCGTTATTGCTACATTAACATTAATTTGAATGCGTCACAACGATTAGACACCCAAGCAAATCGAACGGATATCGTGTCATTAGACCCACCCTCGCAGCGCATCGCATCGCGCCACAGCGGACAATATCTATAATTGATATCGCAACAACTTCAATTCAATTATTCAGTAAATTAATCGAACGCTTAATATTAACTTTTCCACCTGAGCGCGCGAGTGCTTCGTTCCCTCAGGCACTCCACGCCGCGCTGAACCGAGCAGGCCAGAGCAGAACTGAGGTGAAATGCAATTTTCCGCGTGAATATCATGTCGCTAAGTGTTTGCTCAGTCCTGCCGGGCGGAAATCACAAAAGAACGGCAAGTTTTTCGTTTTCAACTCTAGCACATTTCCCAGGAGTCGTCTATTGTTGCCGTTGGGGGTGGCGGCGCCTGTCGTTATGAGTGTTCACAGTCGTATCGATCATAATTATGCCTACTGCGATTTTTAAATATTTTGCGTCGTCCCATTCTTCTGCTACTGCTGCTGCTGCTACTCCACCTCCTCCTCCTCCAGCCCCAACTGCACTCTTCGTTCCTCGGCGTTTTGCGTTTTGGTTCGTTTGTTTTATCCGTGCGAGCGTGCGTTGATCGCGGGCGCAAGGGTTGGCGGGTAGAGGGGGGCCGGTGCGCGCGCTATAATAACCGCGGCGCAGGGGCCGTCAAGAATGATTCGACGATTAGTCGCTGCCAGCGACAGATCGGCTCGTGAGCGCGCTGTTAGTCGTTGGAATGTATTCGTTATATCGCGCGTGGCTTTCCATGAGCGGGCAACCGGCATCCGCCGAGATGTCCATAACGTCGCTGCCGCTCAACCTCAGCTCGGGCGGCGCCGCCAACGCGCCGGACGTCCAACTCCAGGTCGGGCCCTCACTGACCAACTTCTCAGCGCATCGCAACGTGCTGTCCGCGCACAGCGGCTTCTTCAAGGCGGCGCTAAACAACTGTACGCCCTGTTCCTCCGCCTCGTCCTCTTCCGGGAGTGCGCCGCCAGTGGGAGCGGGCGCCGCCGGCCCCATCCTAGTGCCCAACATCGCCGTGGACGAGTTCTCCTCACTGCTAACGTTTATGTACACCGGGTACCTCGACCTCAATCTGAGCAACATCTACAACATCCTCCTCGCCACGCACATTCTCCACATGCCGCGCGCCTTGGAGCTGTGCCGGAACTTCCTCATGCAGACCCAGCAGCAGCAGCGGCAACAGTTAGAGTGTCCTCATCCATCAACGTCGACATCTACCGCGACTGCGGCGTCGGGCATCATCAAGCCGATAGCGAGCCGCATGCCATTGCCCAACATCGAAGCTCTCTCAACGCCCGCCGACGCAGCGAACACGGAGGGCCAAAGCGAGAAGAAAGTGTTCAACAACTCGGTGTTTAAAATCTACGACAGCTCGGCGAAGCACGACGCCGAACGAGAGAAAAATCGAGTCGGCGAGGAGAACGCGCCCGAACCTTGCACGTCGAAATCGTCCAAAAGGGAGCGCCCAGCGCTGGACAAGAGAGACAAGGCGCCAGCAGATGGAGCAGAGAAGCTTCTTAAGAAGGACAAGAAGCGACGCGCCTCCGGCATGGCTGCGCAGGTAGCGTGCGCCTTGCCGGAGGAGCGCGTCATCGTCGACGTCGCATGCTGCGATGGCCCGGTGCGCTTCCATCGTGTCGTGAATAAGAACTATGGAAGAAAGGTCGGCCACCCTCTTGCGATGGCAGCGCCTGACGACGAGCCGACGCAGAAGAAGCGCACCACGCTGGCGGCCATCAACAAGATCATGACGGAGAACATCAAGCTGGCAAACGATCAAAATGCCAACGCGGCTGCAAAGGACGTCTCGCAGGAGAACGCTAGCGCACAGCCGCTGGCCGACTTGTACACCTGCCTGTACTGCAATCACACCTTCAAGTCGCAATACTGCTACCAGAAGCACGCGCGCCGCCACCTCAACCCCGTCGACGCGGTGAAAACCGCGGCGGCGCCGCCCAACGCAGACGCCAGCGACGACCCGGGCAACTCCACCTCCATTGCGGGTCACACCAAGCGCGAGTTTAAGCTGCTGGACATGAATGTGCAATACTATCCGTGCAAGACGTGCGGGTCGAAGTTCCCCAGCTACTACTTCGTGCACAAGCACCGCAAGCTCTGCCACGCCGACGAGATGGCCGACGGCAGCAACAAGAACAACGAGATCGTGCAGGTAAAGCCGAAGCTGAAGAAAACGCCGAACGGCGGCGGCGCCCCGCCCGATGGCGGCAGCGCGATGGTGGGTGAAGAGAATTCGGCGGAGCGGCCGGACGGCGCTCAACTCAAGGACGCGCAAGAGGAGACGACCGGCAGCGACATCATCGACGTCGAAGATACGAATTGAATCCAGCGGTCAGTCAGCAGGAGTAGGAGTAGCGAAAATAAATAGCAGCAGATGCGCTAATAAGTTACCTTGCGGGTCCGTGCTCTCCTCGTCGGTGGTCTCCATCGCCTGATTCTCCTTGTCTTTTCGGCGCTCCTTCTTCTTCTTGCTTTCGGCGGGCGATGCAATCGCACCCGCCAGTGGATTGCCCGTGGTTGGAGGATTACTAAAACATTTTCGGCAAATTAGGCGCGCGCACTTTGCAACTGGCATCCGACGAAATCAATTCTTGTTGCCGTTGACTTAGCGATCGGAAATCGCTTTAATTACTTTAATCACAGTCTCCCCCTCTCCCCTGCGCTTGATGCGTGGTCGCTGCTCTGCGATCAAATATGCAATTTGAAAATCCGCCCGTTCGTTCGCTGTGCCGCCGCGGCCGTCACAGCCGCCAGCCGGGGAAGAAATTGAATAACTGCTGACTGCGCAATTATCATACGCAAACTTTCGCTCGGCGCGCGGCTCCCCCCGATATGGCAATCTAATAACGCTAATCGAATCGCACACAGGGCGTTGCGGTACTCACCTGGATATCGCCTCGATGCCATCCATCGGCTCCATCTTGACGCTGGCAGCCTGGCCGGGGTCCGGCGCGGCGTGCGGCGCGTCCGCGGCCGCATCGCCGTTGCTCACTGGCTCCTGCTTGGGCACCACGAGACACTCGCCCTTCTCGTTGGCGGCGGCGGCGGCTGCCTGCTGCTCGACGTGCGCGTCGTGCCCGTCGCGCCCGTCGCCATTGGCGGTCGCGCCGACCGCTGCGGCTGCGGCGCCAGCAGCGACTGCCGCCGCGCTTAGGCCCGCGGCGGGCGTGGGCGCCGCGTTGCTCAGCGCCTCGGGGGACATGCGCTCGTCGGCGGCGATGGACGCCACGGCCGTGGGCGGCGCGCTGTTCGCCGGCTTCTCCTCGGCGCCGCCGCCACCACCTGCTGCCGAAGGGCAGCTATTCGCTGCTGCGGTCGCCGGGGCGGACGCGGACGTGGCCGCCGTCGCCGCCGCCGCGGCGCTCGCCTGCGCGCCGCGCGCTATCCCCGTCTTCTGCTGCTGCTCGCGCTGCAGGCGCGTGGTCACGCCGGTGGTGAGGATGTCCGCCGCCGACGTGCTCGCGGCGCTGTTGACCTTCTGCGGATTGTTGCGCGAGCTGCGCGTGCGCTGGCGGCTCTTGCGCAGCAGCTGCTTGTAGTTCTCCGTCTTCTTGCTCAGATAGTAGTACTGCACGCAGTCCGAGACGGACTTGCGGTCCAGGTACGTCGCGATCATGCCGAAGTTCTTCGGGTGCTGCAGGTACTTCTCCTTGAAGACCTCCTTCTCGCTGGCGGTCCAGACGTTGAGGAACTGCCGGCCCTTGTACACCGCCTCCATGTCCTCGATGTGGCCGTTGTTGTTCCGGTAGAGCACGGCGCGCTCCCGGGCGTCGAAGAGCATCGGCGGGATGACCGCGTAGCTGCGCATCTTCTTGTCCTCCATCGCCTGCTCCTGCAGGTTGTCCATGATCTCCTCCATGTCCGCCTCGGACTTGATGCGCGCGCCCACCCGGTTGAAGCGCTCCTTGTCCTCGCGCTGCTTGCGCAGCTCGGGGAACACCTTCTCGAAGAACTCGCGGTTCTTGGCCTCCTTCGCCTTGCGCTTGGTGCTCGACTCGATCTTGTCGACCTTGCGCAGCCACTCCTGCATCAGCTTGCTGTACGTCTCCGTGAGGTAGGTGTTGCGCGCGTCCTTCTCGGCGTGCCGCCGCTTGAAGTACTCGAGCAGGCGCTTCTTGAACGCCACGTAGCGCCGCCGGTTGTCCTGGTGCACCGGCGCGTCGCTCGGCTGGTTGTAGATGGGCCAGTCCACCTTCGGCCCGAAGGCGTCCAGCGTCGCGTGGGCGTTCTGCGCGCGCCGCCGGTTCTCCGCGTAGATCTTCTGCGCGAGGCTCTGATGCTTGGGCGGCGCGTCGGCGGCGTCGTCCACCTCGTCCTTCACCGTCGGCTTGGACGCGAGGTCCTCGAGCTCCTGCTGCTTCTTCTTGTGGATGCTGATCTGCGACTCGGCCTTGGCGATCTCGCGGTCCACCTTGCCGATCTGCTGCAGCAGGTCGTCCTTGGTGGTGCGGAAGGCAGCGTCCTCCTGCTGCACGTGGTCCGGCGTCGGCGAGATGGCCTCCACCTGCGGGTTGTACGCCCCCTGCTGCTCCTGAATGCGGCAGGCGGAGGAGAGGAGCTCATTAGTACTGTGCTGCATTGCGCTGCAGTGCACTCACCCGCGTGTCGATGCGCAGCGGCTGGATGTCCTTCCCGTCCTGCAGCCTTATCTTCTTGAAGGGCCCCGGCTGCTGCTGATCGAGCACGTGCAGCGGCTGCGGCTGGGCGTGCGCCTGGTGCGGCGGGAGGCCGAATTCGCGCGACGCGCGTCCAGCCGCCGCGGCGGCGAGGTACTCCGGCCCGGCCGGCAGCAGCGAGATGCGCGGCGGACGAATGTCGCGGTAGGTGAAGTTGGGTGGGGGCGCGCCCGCCGCGCCGGTGGGTGGTGCGGCAGCTCCGGCAGCAGTGGCCCCCTGTGAGCCCCCGCCGCCGCCGCCACCACCGCCGCCGCCGCCACCGCCTGCGCCGGGCGCGTAGCGCTGCTGCGGTGGAACAGCAGCGGGCTGCAGCTGCGGCGAGGCGGCCGGGTAGGGAGGGTAGCGTCCGCCGCCCGGCACGCCGCCGGGCACACCGCCGCCACCAGGTCCGGCCGCCACAACTCCTCCAGCGCTGCCGCTGGCGCTGCCAGCGCCGGTCGTCGTCGTCCCGCCGGCTGTAAGCGGCGAACGCGACGGCTTGTACATATCACCTGCTGGCTGCGCATGGTTTGGCCTGCAAACGAACCAGAAGCACATTCGATTAACACCAATTCGATCACCAATCTGCACCAACGCCGCACGTATGCCTGTGCGCGCGTGTGTGTGTGCGCGGCAGGCTACGAACGCGGCGGGAGTGGTGGGGAGCAAGTGCCTGCACTTGCAGCGCACGCAGCGCGTAGTCATTCCGCCTCGGACGCTCGGGGTGGCGTGCTGCTTGCGTGTGTGCCGTTTACCCACCCACGCCAATCCTTCTCCCTTCGCTTGCCCTCGTGCACACTCCAGCCAACACAGCTACGACCCTGCCAGATGATGATTGTTAGCGCGAGGAGGTGGCAACTGCTTGCCCCTCTCACGCGGCGCGCAAATACCGACAATTTATGAATAGAATTCATAGAACGTGCAGAGTAGCAGCGATGTAAAAACGCCTATGACGCATACGGCCATTCATCGTGCGCGCTGCCCGCGAAAGCAGTCAAAGTGGAACTTATTTGCCTATTTACTATTTAAATAGCTGAACTGCAATATTCCCGCTCCCGCTTCGGTGCTAATAAGAAGTTCCAGCGCAGCCATCTTGTCGAACCGTCTGGCCGCATGCACGCGGCGCACGTTTGCACGCGTTTCACGCGCAAGTGAAGCTGTCGTTTTTCGCTTGCAACAACAATCGCGCGAGCACGGAAGAAATCATCCGGCGCGCGCCGAAATTCCGCTTTTCTCCTCGGCCTCGCCGTCTACGCGTAACGCTCCACTGAGCATTGCCTTTCGCAAAGTTCAAGGTCACCGCACTATTTCGACCCGCCGCGCAGACCCGCCGAGCTCTCCCGGGGCAACCCCAGCGAAACAAAAGGTGGTGGTACCTGTGTGTCGGCGGCTGGCGTTGCGAGTACGACATGTTGGCATTTTGCACGCTTCCATGGTCTATCCGCAGCGAATGGACAGTTTCCATCACATTCTAATCCTGCGCGCTGCACGGCTCGACTATTTTTAGCCAGGTGGGCTCTGCTCCTCCTCGTCGCCGCCGCCGCTCCTGCGGTCGCACGCCGCCTGCTCAAACAAAACAGAAACAAACGTCCAGGCGGCGCGCGCGAGCATCCACGCGCAGCGCGTCACCTCGGGGGCGGCTTGGAGGCGCGAAGATGCGCCCAAGATGGCGGCCAAACAAAACACTCCGCGACGATATCGGCTGGCGCTAGCAGCCGCCTCCTCCACGCCGGCCGGGGGCGGCGGAGGGCCGACACCGGGGCTGGTGATGCGGAGCGCGCTCGTTCACCGCGCTCGCCGTCCTCACTCACTCACACACGCACGCACGCACGCGCGAACTGCTTGTCTCCTCGCCGCTGGCTCGCGGTGGCGTGGGCGACGTGGGCAGCGTGGCCGAGCACCCAGTGCACTCGCGATTGGCGGTCCCGCTGGCGGCCGTACGCGCGCTCTTCCGAAGCGCGCACGCACTGCACTGCACTGCACTATGCCACCCTCGCTGCCTGCGCCACGGGAATGCCTTCGCTTCGTAAGTCCTCGACTGCGCCGTGCAGCCGCGTCGTAGGCCTCGCGCGCGCGCTTCGTTCCGCACGCGCTCTCTTCACGCGATGGTGAGCGCCGCAGCAAACGCCCGCTGCTCGCCGCCAAGTGGTCGCGGACGGCCCCGACGTCGACCCGTGCGTGCGCTGCACTGCTATCACGTCGCGCTGCGGTGCGCCGCTGGCTGCTGCTGCTGCTGCTGGTGGCTGCTGGTCGTCGGCCTCGTCGTCGTCGTCGTCGTCGTAGCACCGTCGCGCGGCAGCTCGTACGCCATCATTCCTCGCGAGCGAGCGCTTCGCTTGCGACGCGCGCCGGCGGGCGGCGCCACGGTCGCCCGTACACGCACGAACTCGCAACACGAGAGCCTTTCGCCCTTAACGTTACGTGCAACTTTCCACGGCTGCCTGCGACCTGCGGAAACATCCGGCTCGCGCTGCTCCACGTCCACAACGAGGGGCGAACTAATTTGGTGAACGCGAAACTTCGAAAACCTGCACAGCTGCGCCGGGAACTTGCACGTTCCACACCAGACAACGTTGGCAATACTGGTGCGCGTCGCTGGTGGGGGGTCGGCGGCGAATGTTGTTGTTCCTTCGCGCTCTCTCCGCTTGGAACTCGTTTCGCCGGCCGTGGGCGCTGGAGCGACAAGGAGCGTCGGACACATCTCTCCATCGTGCCGCAGGTCTCGTCAACGCACGAAAGCGGCCGCCTTCAGTCGGCACGCTCGCTCCGTTTGCTCGGGCGCTCTTGCGAGGCGCGTTCTGTCCTCCTCCGACTGCATTGCCATTGGAGGCATCGGAGGAGAGCAGCGAAGCCTTGCTCCAAGTCTCGGCTGCCCGAGTCCAGACGCGTTTCATTGTTGATTCGCTCGGCGCAAGACAAGGACGGGGCGAGCGTGCACGCACGCCTGAAAACTGTTATTTTAAAGGCGATATCCTCACTGCCCGCCGGAGCGCGCCGGCCACCGAGGCCGATGGAAAGCCGGAGAAAAACAAAATCGTACTCTGCTTTCGAAGCTCTGCTTGGCGCTCGAGAGTACCGGTAGCAGTGCTACACTTTGGCCAGTAGCGAAGCAGACGCAAAAATGCGCCCCCCCCCCCCGTTCGCGTAGCTTCGCGATGCATTCGCATGTGTTTTGAAATTTCAGTGTGGGCGATGGAAGTAAGTACAAAGGTTTCGACCGCAGCCCACTGATGCGCGTGGAGTACATCGGCTTTAACTCTCTCCGCGCGCTCGGCGCTCGGTGTCTGTTTTGGTAATGTGCGGGACGCGCGGAGGGCGCGGCGAGGACGTTCACGGGCGGTGCGCCCGTCGCAGGCGTGCGCATGTTGCGTTCGCGGCGGTCGCGGGTGAGCGCGGGACGCGCGCCAGCTCGCAGCATGTCAATGCACCGCGCGTCGCTGGCGGTCGTTGGTTGTTGCATTTGCATGTCTGGCTCGCTATTGTTGCATGATGCCACGCAACCGCACAATGAACACAACACGCCGATAGCGCACTATACACATTTTAGCGCAATTTACAGCGTATTTACTTTCAAATTACGAACGGAGGGGAAGCAAACGCATAATGTCGAAATGGAATAAATTTGTTTGCCCATTTCGGGCGGAAGTAGAATTGGCAAAGCAGCCCAATTGTACGAGCGAGGCAGACGACCGAACCCGACGCCTGCGGGCGAATATCCACGACGCAACACGAAGCTATCGATTTGGTGAATGTGCTGTTGCCAAATGTACAAAGTTGCACCGGTGCTTTCGTACCTCTCTTTATTGAGCGTACAACATTCTAGAATGGACGCGAAATTGTTAAGTGCCTTGCGCTGCTTCGCATGCCTGCAGCATCGTCTCCCTCGCCCTGCTAAACGCCAACACGGCCTCGTCCACGGTGCGTGTGAGCTGCGGGTCGCGCAGTTTATCGCGCAGCCGCATCTCGCGCAAGCGTGCGAAAACTTGCAGAGATTCGAAAGTTTTAGCGCCGCCCAGCGCATGGAGCACATTTACGCTCACCTCCAGCGC
>JAAAKC020000006.1:1125843-1138394 GCA_010014765.2 Aenictocupidus jacobsonorum | reverse complement strand
CACCACGGGCGCCTTTTCTGCGTCGGCAGGTTGGAACAGATGCCACTCGATTGGAAAGGCGAAGTGATGGCGGCTCACCGCGGAGGACTGAGGCTGGCTCGGCGTCGAGGCAAAGGTAACACCAGCTAGCGTATTCTCTGATAAGTCCTCATGCTGTGCGAGGTGTTTCAGCCGCCAGTCATTGAGCACGAGGCAGTAGCGCACGAAGACATTGCGGCTGCCGAAATTCCAAGCGGAGAGGATCTCCACGACCACATGGACATACTTGGATGCGTAGGAGGACAGGTCCAAGGCGGTATTCAGGGAAGGTTTCATCTAGCAGCATCAAATGGGGAAGATTAACAAATTCCGCATCATATTTTCAGCACCACGGGGAGAATTGGGACTCACCAATTGCTTCTCGGTTGGATTTCTACTGCTCGAACGCGCACCAGGCAGTGAGGCGCTCTCCACATGGTAAGAGTACGTCTTCGTCTCGTCGGAGGTCACCTTCAGGCGATAGCCCTCAAAAATGGAGAAGTCCGGCGTGATTTTGAGCACGTTGAGCCGACGATTGTATTTTACGACGCACAGCGTGTGCTCCGCTGGAATCCACGTGGAGTTGTAATACTCGCCGAAGTCGGCCGCAATGTAGAAACTTTCAAACTCTGCACTTTCCAAACTCTGCGAAGGAACGGGGTTGTGCAGGCTGGAACTTAAGTATTCGAAAAATTCGAACTCAATTGCTTCTTCTTCTTCGGGCGGATGAACAGGACGCTGTGCAGCGTTTATCCTCTCAACAAGCTGATTGTGCTGCGCGTCGGGCTTCCCAGGATGTTTGCGGCTCCTCCGCGGCCAATCTGCATCCCTCGGCACGTGTCCGTCCCGCTCCACGTAGGAGAATATCACGGAGGTGCGCCTCCCGCGCGCACGCCGCGCCTCCTTCTGCAGCTGCTGGTGGTATTCCTTCTCCAAGTCGGTGTGGCAGTTTTCTTCCAGCTGGAAATGCTCGCGTTCTCGGGGCGAGAAGCGCTTCTGTTGCCATTTGAACACTGCGATGTCTTCTTCCTCCGGGAATGACTCGTCCGCGAGGCGTATTCTTTAGGAGACAATTATAAACACGTCGCCCTTATTTTTTAGGCGGATCAACGTACCGCAAAGTGAAGTTTTTGATGTCGTCGACCGCGTGGTAAATTTGTGTGAATTTCTTGCTTATTTCATCGACTTGAATCATATTTAGAATGCAACCTTGCCGGAGGCAGTAGGCGCCTTTCCACGCGACTGCCTCGGCGATTTTTGCGTGTATTTCGAAGATACTTTTCGATACAAACAAACCCTTCAAACTTGAAACGCTTGACGTAGGCAACTGCTGCTGCTCCTCGCGCAAATCGCGGTCATTTGCCCACCTTATCAGAAATCGACAGTTCTTGTTTACACGTCGTGATATTCATTGATTTATTGAAATCCAATAGTATTTTCTGCATCGTGTATCGTCAATCAGCATTGCATTGTTTTCACTCATTGCGAGCAATCGCGGACAGCGACGACTAGATATCATATGATCTAGATACAAAGGTATTATCATTAATCCATTCATTCCTGTAATGCGTGTGTTTCTTGCGGGTGCTGCTGTGTTGTATGTGTACACAAGATACTAAAATATCGAAAAAGAAACAAACTACCTTAACATATTCATATAGGGCTTATCCAAGTAGGTCGCAGGTAGTACATATATGCGTAACAAGTTGTGATCGGAACGTGTTCGGCGTATTGGGCTTCGGCGGGGGGGCCCGCAGTCGGTATTATTGACTTCGCATCGAACGTACAGACTAATATTGACACATTCTAGCTCGCGCTTCTTGAGCGACGAAGACGTTCACTTCGCCTTGCTTGTGTGTGGGCTGGGTGGAAGTGGGCTTGCGGTGAGGGAATGGGCGAAGTTATTGTCGATGCACTCCGAGCGCCGAACGCGCGATTCCTTCAAAGTATGAGCACAAGTACGATGAACAAGTGGGTGGAGGTGGTGGTGGTGGGGGCATCGAGTCCCTCTGCACAGGAGCGGAACAACATACAAAAATAAAGCTAGATATTTACACATACGTAACGTAGTATACATGTACAGACAGACAGAAGAAGGGTGCGGGAGAGGGGCGCGGGCGCGCACTACTCGATCGCCTTCGAGATGAAGTCGATGAAGCGCTTGGCGTACTGGTCCGGATCGCAGGTGCTGATGCCGTCCACGTTGCCGCCGTATTTGACCGTCTTCGCCGCCTTCGCCGCCTGCTTCTTGACGCCGTAGTGCGTCAGCACGTCGATGATGGCCACGAAGTAGATCTCGTGCACCGGCGCCGCCTCGCAGCTGGGGATGGCGTAGATGTCCAGCTCGGGGATGATGCCGCCCTCGTACTGCAGGCTGCAGTCGCGGATGAACTGCGCGATGGCGTTCGGCGAGTCCGGCGGCGTGCTGAAGCCGAATGGGCGCGCGGTGCCGCCGCCGCCGCCGCCCGCCGAGCCGGCCTCGCTGTCGTCCGAGTCGCCGTGCGCGCCGTCCCGGCCGGAGGCGTCCGCGTCGCGCCGCTCGCGGTCCTGCCGCAGCTCGGCCTCGCCGCGCTCCGTCTCGTGGATGCCCAGCAGGAGGCTGTAGTCCATGAGGTGCAGCTTGGTGAGGAACTCCACGTCGGCGGTGAGCGTCTCCATCAGCTTCTGCTTGGCGTCCTCGCCGATGTGGATCTTCTTGCTCTGCTTGACAAAGTCGTTGTCCTTGAACGTGGGCAGCTCCTTCTCGAGCTCCTTGTCGCTCGCCTCCCGGTCCACCGTGGAGCCCTTCAGGTCGAACTTGACGTGCGTGCTCAGGTGGTTGGAGAACACGTTGCGCATGATGACGATGTAGTGCTCGGCGTTGTCCACCGTCAGCCGGTACATGCCCAAGTACTGCGGCAGCAGGGTCTTGCCGTGCCGCTCGACGATGAACTGCGAACGCTCAGGCGAGATTAGATCGTTTACGGCGCGCGCTGCCGCGGTGGGGCGTTACCGGATGGTACTGCTTGAGGAAGGAGTGCATTCGCTCCACCTCCTCGGACGTCAGCGTCTTGATGATGAAGAGCCGGTCGGAGGAGAGGTAAAACTTGGCGCCCGACTTGCCGGCCGAGTCGTCGGGCAGCGGCTGGGAGCGCGTCAGCGACTCCTTGTAGTCCAGGTCGTCGATGCCGAAGCGCTCGCGAATGTTGCGGAACACCATCGGGCAGTACTCCTTCACTTTGAAGTGCGAGGGCATGTTCTCCCTGCGCCGAAATGGCGTGTATTGCGACTGCGGCTGCGGCGGCCGCGCGCCGATACTTACTTGTTGAACGAGTGGTTATCGATCTTGATCTTGCTGTACGCGCGGAAGTCATCTGGCAGGAGCATCACCGGTATCGTCACGTGCATCAATTCGTTAATCTACAAGTCAGCCCGCGCCACCGCATTAAGAGGATGAACGCATCAACCGCCGCGGCGGACTTACTGTGTGATTGATGCCCCACATGAGCACCGAGAGGAAGGGCTCATTGGCGCGGAACAGCTTCACCTTCTGGTGCTTGACGCGAAAATGCTTCTTCTTCAGCTTGGACAAGCCCTGCCCGCTGCTGGGGAGCGACATCCTGCGGCGCTCACTTCAATGTCAATGCCAACGCGACGCGCCGCGCCGCGCCGCGCTCCCTTGCTGCCCTCCGCGCGCCAGCCAAGCGCCGCTTCTCGATCGCTCGCCGCTTCTCGATCGCGGTGCAAAGCCTGCCTCCGTCACCTCTGCACGCCTCCACGGCCGCCGTGTGCTTGCGTGCAGGTCACGTCCGCGCGATCGCGGCGCGCAGCATCATCTCGGGCGGCGGCTCTGCGTTGCTGTTGTCGTCGTCGTCGTCGGCGGCGCGCGTGTGCCGCTTGCGCGCAGCGCAATTCGCCACCGTCACTGTCCGTTTATTTATTTATTAGTGGTCGTGACGCACTCGCGCGGCGCGACATTACGCCCGTCGTGATTCCCCGACCCGCCGAACGACCGGCGCACCTCCCCGAACGGCGCGGCTGGCGCCGTGACCGGTTGCCAAATGCACTTGCTGGGTTGGGTCACCCGCGCGCAACCCGCTGGCGACGATGCTGGCGCAACGCACAACGCGAGAAACGCATATCCCCAGCCTGCAGTGACCTGTCGCCGCCGCTCCACCACGACGTCGTTGCCATCGATTATTGCGTTCGGCTACGATCGGCCCGGTTCCCTGTGGCGCCATCTGTCCACCAGCTTCGATAACAATATGCTGCGCGCTGGGTTGCTCGTCCAAAGTGTGCCGCAGCGCTCGGAATGACGGGCAATTGGAACGTGAGTTTAAAAAAACCATTACGCTAGTTTATTGTACATTGAACACGTCGTTTTACAATTAGCTGTCCCTCTGAAGCTATGAAAGCATCGCTCGATGCTTAATACCCCTAATCAAATTCTCGTAATCCCTTGCGCTTGCTTCGCCTGCTCAGTGCGGTACGCAACAAGCAAGAGCACCATTCGCAAAAAGCAAGACGGGATCGTCGTCTCCATGGTTAAAAACGAAACGTCCTGAGTTGTGTTGCAGCAGCGCGCCCCAGTCAGTTCACCCACTCGGGGAACTCGTCGAGGTGGTAGATCGCCTGTCCGAGGAACGGGAAGATGGCGAAGAGCACCGCCAGGGAGATGACCGACACGCCCAGGCCGGCCTTCACCATCTCCTTCGTGGGGATGTTGCACGGCGCCGCCGCGATCGCGTTCGGCGGCGTGCCGACCGGCAGGCAGAAGGCGTGGCTGCACGTGAGCGCCGCGGGCATCATCAGGTACAGCGGATGCCACTTGGCCACCTTGGACATCTCCGCCAGCACCGGCAGCAGCACGTTCGCCACGGCCACGTTGCTGGAGAACTCCGTGAGCACGGAGGCGATGAGGCACGCAATCACCAGCACGAGGAACTTGGGCAGCCGCACGATGCCCTCCAGGTGCAGCGCGATGAGCTCCGACATGCCGGACTCCTTGGAGCCCTCCGCCAGCGCGAACCCGCCGCCCAGCAGGAAGATCAGGCCCCACGGCAGCTTCTGCTGCACCACCTTCCAGGTGACGAGCGCCGGCGACGCCGCCGTCGGGCGGCGCGCCGCGTCCCTGCTGAAGATGCGCACGAAGTCCGGCTTGGCCGGCAGCGTGAAGAGCAGCATCACCACGATGAGCGCGGCGGTGGCGTCCTTCACCTTGTGCTGCGTGATCAGCTCCGCCCAGCCGGCGATGAACTGCGGCTTGCGGAAGAACCACAGCAGCACGGAGAGCACGAAGCAGAGGCCGACGGCGGTCTCGTGGAAGGACATCGGGCCCATCTCCTCCATCTTCTGGCGGATGAGCTTGCGCGCCACCAGCTCGCCCTGCTGGCCGACGCGCACGCGCCGGGCGTCCTCGGAGCGCGGCCGGAACATGCCCATGTAGAGGTACTGCAGCCACAGCCAGGCGAGCAGCATGGTGGCGAGCATGATCGGCACGTTGAGGAACATCCAGCTGGTGAAGTCGATGCCGGTGGGGCTGGCGGGGAAGCGCGTCTCGTAGATGCCCTTGAAGGTGAGGTTCGTGCCGCTGCCGACGATGCAGCCGAGGCCGCCGATGGAGGACGCGTACGCCGCGGAGAGGAAGTAGCAGATGGTCGTCTTGCTGGGGCGCCTCGGGCGCTCCTGCGCGGCGTCGGCGGGCTGCTGCGCGCCGCGCGCCTCGGCGGGCTTCTCCGCGTCGCCGTTCTCGGCCTCCGCCGCCTCGTACACCTGCCCGATGCCTGCAACAGCGAAGCAGTCGCCGTCGCAGACGCAGCTGCGTGCCCCCCGGCTACCTTCGCTCACCTTGGCTCTCCAGCTCCTTGAGCGTCGCCTCCATGATCGGGCACATCATCGCGATGGCCGCCGTGTTGGAGATCCACATGGAGACGAACATCGCCACGGCGACGAGGCCGAAGTTGAGGCGGCGCGGGCTGCAGCCGACCAGGAGGATGGTGAAGAGCGCGACGCGCCGATGCAGGTTGCAGTGCTCGACGGCGATGGCGATCACGAGGCCGCCGACGAACATCATGTTCGTCTCCTTGAGGTAGCACAGCGAGGTGCGGTCCGAGTCCAGCACGCCCATCAACGGGAACAGCACCATGGGGATGAGCGCCGTCACGGGCAGCGGCAGCGCCTCGGCCACCCAGTAGCCGGCCATCAGCAGCACCACGTACAGGCACCGCAGCGCCGGCTGGTTGTCCACGAGGAACACCGGCAGCAGCGCCAGCGGGTAGGCGACGACGAAGATGGCGCGCCAGTAGATGCGCAGCGCGCTGCAGAGGAGGCGCAGCGTCGCCCCCATGTCGTCCGCCGACTGCCCTGCAAGCACCGCATCAGCGCGGTTCAATGTTCAGCTCTGCGCGCGCGAGGCGCGTGATTTGGGCACGCTCGCGCGCTTTTCGGCGATATTTTCATTGCCGCGATTGCGGCGAGCGAGTGGGCCCGAAAAGGAGGCACGCATCTCGCGCGCGCGCGACCTTGAACGCCGCATATCGTGCGCGCCTCAATAAACAACGCGAAACGCCCAGAGCTCGTGGCGCTGCGATGCTCTGCGGTCTAAATTGAGCGAGGCGGCCGGGCGCAAAGGTGCGTAGAATGTTGGGAAAACACGCACAAACATTATTACGAGCACGCATGGCGCCGTCGCGGTGTGTGCGTATGTTGTTGACGCTTGGGAATTTTTAGATGCTGTCGGAGGCATTGCGCGCGCTCGAGGACCTCATTGACGCGCAGAGGCACGGCGTCTGTGAACGTTTTGCTGGCAAGTGGTGCAGTTGGCTATTGGCAGAAGCAAGAAGCAATTCAAAGCAATTCGGTTGCGTGATGCGCACACATGGTGTGCACGTGGGGTGGATGGGGAGGAAACTAAGCGACTCGTTTATCCGACTGAATTTCCACCGGCGCGGCGGTGCTGTAATCGTCCTAGTTACTTATTCATCTTTCGTCGCCGTGAGTCGCAGACGGCCGAATCACAACAACAACAACAAACTGAGCCGATAATAATAACGCCGACATTCGCAATTTTAACCTCGCATTCTATTTCGGTGGCGTAACAATAGCGACCACTACGCCAGCCTGGAATCGCGTTGCGCACTGCCTGCAAAAGTCGCACGTAGGCTCGAACAATGCTTAACGACCTGTGACCCGACTCTCGGCCAAAAGCGCCTCGGTGGACGTGCGGCCGATTCCAGAACAATGTCGAAACTCTGCATGGCAAACACGCATTGTTACCTTGCAATTTATTCAATTGTATGGGACGGGATGCAGGATGCATGGAGTCACAGATGGTCACCTTCGACTCCCGCATGCGTAAAATTCGACTTTTTTTCTGTCGCTACTTTAGCCCGCCTACGGTCAGCGCGACATGGCGATTACGGATTGCGGCGGCCAATCGATTATATCCGGTCAATGTTGCTTGCTCCGCATGTAATCCACCGGTCAGGGTCGCATCGCTGGCGCTACGCCCGAGGCGGGTGGCTAATAAGTTGGACACACGCAGGCTGCGGCGCGGCGCAATACGAATCTAGTCCATTCAAACACACCGCTGATGAATAAGACTGCTGCAACGCAGTGCGTGTGGAAGGCGTGTGGCTTGGGTGCGCGGCAAATGTCAACTTTATCACAGTTATCAGCGCGTACACTCCTGCGAATGTTTCCGTTCACGCGCGTGGCTGCGGCGTGTAGCGCACAGCAAACACGCGGCGTGCGATAATGATGATACGCGT
This sequence comes from Aenictocupidus jacobsonorum, assembly GCA_010014765.2. Lineage (NCBI taxonomy): Eukaryota > Metazoa > Arthropoda > Insecta > Coleoptera > Staphylinidae > Aenictocupidus > Aenictocupidus jacobsonorum. Next base: position 1,130,628 of record JAAAKC020000006.1, on the reverse strand, counting down.
CCGGATATCGATAACGCGTGTTCGGCGTTCCACTTTTTACGCGCATCCAGGTGACTTGCTGCGTCGGACGCAGGGATGCCCCAGCTTGAATTGGAATTCGGCCTTTGCGGATTTCGGATTCCGCTCACGACGCCGATCGACGACGAACACAAACGTTTCATTCGCATTTTTCCTTCTTATCAGCGCACTTTTGAACGTGCGGGATTATGACGGCTCTTACAGCGACTGTAAAGCGTGCGTCGCAATGTTGTAAACGTCGCGCGTTCGTAAGTTATTAATTTATATTGATCGCCTGTCTGCCTGTCTCGCGCAACGAGTTTTACCGCGCTGGCAGGCTGTATCAACAATAACTTTGGCTTAATTGCCCCCTGCGGGCAGGCAATAAGACACATGCGCTGCATACGCTTGCAGTTATATGCGATGTGACGCAGCAGTTGCGCCAAGTGATGGCTGATGGATATTTTCCACGCCGCGCGCGCTGAGCATGCGGAATAAGTGAATGCACGACGCCGACGTATGAGTTATGCTGGAAATGCAAATCCGACTCGCAGCCGACGGCAAGCAAGGCTGAGCAGACGATATTGAAAAAAAAACCACACACCACGCGCCTTAAATGCTTCCAACGGCACGCGATGCAAAGCGGTGTAACGCCGCGTAGAGTCCAGCCATGCCCGCTTTAAACGTGAATTTCTTCATTTTTAGGGTATTGATGGTGGGGGAGTACAGTTACGCATGCTTGGATGAATCAACACGCTTTGCCGGTGCAGCCGACTTGGAGAGTTACGCAGTCAGCAGGGCAAGGCAGTTAAGACGACTACGGCGAAGCGGACGCATAAGGAAGATGAAAGTGCATCAACCTCGAGCGGGCGACGCGCGCAATAATTGCAGCAGTATGCATCGTCAGCAAGCCGAGTACACCGGTGTGCGATTAATTTACGCGCATATTTCATTCATGACTTGACGCAACACGCGCACGATGCTAAATTGTGAGCAATCGGCTTTGATCGATGCGAGTTCCTTACTTACCAAGTGCGCTAAGAGTGGAAAAGTGCGCGTGAGTCCCGCCCGCGCGCGCTGGATGCCTTGAGGAAAACGCTTTGACGGTTGCACCACGCAAATATCACATTGCTTTACGCGAGAGCCACTTGCGACTGTGTCAGGTCTCAAGCAAGGTCTTAAGCCTACTTATGGGAGCAGAGGGCGCAAGTGGCAACGGTGCTGCGGCGCGCGCCACTGCCGCTCAGCTACTGTTGACGGCGTGATCGACGGCGGTCGTGCCGGCGCACGAGCGCCTCGTCGCCGATCTGCTCAGCGCGTTCCGAACGCACCGAATGGTTGCGCGGTGGCCGGTTCAGTTTGATGCGTTTCGAGTATTTTATTTACGACGCGGCGGCCCTGTCCGCGTCCGTGAATTATTCCCCATCGCCCTCGCGGCTCGATACTGTGCGTCATGTACTTGATACACGCCGGAGTGTAATGTCGCGATCGATGGCCGCGATCGAATTCGACGATGCGCGAGTGGGCCGCGGGCGGACTTTGTCCGTCCAGCAACTGGTCGCGCTTGCCGGCTATGGTCGGCCAGCAGCGAATTCCTCGCTCGCCGCCGCTTCGCGCTGCTATTTTAAACCGGATTGCAGCAGCGGCCCGCGCCTCACAGTCTCAGCGACAGGCATCCTTCTCGCGTTTTTCTATCTTCGCACTCGTCACGTAGACCACGTCCGCCGCTCGCCGCAATCAGTACCACAGCTAATGTAGTTCAAAGCTTGTGCAAACGTTTAGAAAACCCCACTAACCAACCAAACAAACTTAAACGCTCGGGTATTGCTTCGTGACATTGCGAATTATTATTTATGACTGACATGTTGGGCAATGAGCGATATTTCTGCGCATTGTTCTACCCAACTGTTTACTAACTTTCGAACGATTTGTAGCGATTAGGAGCCATGGAGCTGAATGCGCCTTCCTCGCGTGCGATGAATCGCAAATAGCCCGCATCACGACGGTTTCGTAATTAATTATTGCCAATGATTTTTGATTACAAAACGGGCACACGCCGAGAGCGAATTATTCCACGTCTCGGCGTATAGCGTCCAGTGACAAAACGAGCAACTGAGTGGGATAAATTAGCGCTCAATCGACGGCTCACTTTTAATTTCTGTCTTTTGCGTTTCAGCGCACGTCATCGGTCAATATTTACTGCAACTACCAAATAGTCGAGTGACTGAACGGAGCGCGTGCTTGATTTATAGCAGAGTATTCGCTGATTGCGATAATGAGACTGCATCTGTTCGGATCATAATGTTATAGCAACTAGGCAATGCATATAATAACAATAACAATCACAACAGCTGCTCTCTCAATACATACTTACTGTAATAAGGTAACCGTGTGCACACGTGCGTAAAAAGTATTAATTTAAATTCCGCCTCTCATTGTAGCAGCGAATCCTATAGTCGAACATTTTTGATAGTAACAGGATTTGCAAACCAAAGTATATGTTTTGACTACCGTGATGCAACAACTGAGTACAGCACATTTCACCTTTTACTTTGCGTTCAGTTAACTCGATAATCCAAATGAATTTAGCCGAATCGGTTGTGCATGTAGTAATCTATCGCCGTGGAGAAGGCAGCAAAACCTGCAGCACCAATAACACTCGCTTTCACACCAGCTGCAAAGCAAAAATGAGAACTGAGCAAGCAAATGTAATTAAAAGCTTATGAATTACCTCTAAGACCAATAAGACCTCCTGTGACTGCTCCTGCATAGGTGCCATTCCTCCAATCAGATTTCCCACGCCCCTGAAACAAGTAAGTGGTTCTTTGTTTGTCACATTATCTGCTTGATGCAATGCTTACACTTTCAATCGCACATTCCACAGCTGAAAACATCAAGCCAATCACTGCAAAGTTTTTTGCATAACCCAGTGTGGTGGTTTTCATCTCCTGAAAGACCTGGCGTGCTGTCTGTTCCCTAACATCCAAGGGGCTTGGGCCAACTGACGCGGAAAATAAGCCAATAACAGCACCCAGACCATACCCTGCAAGCAGTGCAAGTATTACATACATTATGTTGCTGTTTATTTCGTAGATGAATTTACTTACCAATTACACAGCTCATAGATGCTTTGAATGTGCAGCTCTCAAAGAACGCCTCAACCGCCTTCTCCTCCTGAGTTTTGATCACCACCGGACCGAGGTTCTTTGGAATGACGATATTTTCGCGGTATCTATTGTTATTACCAACAAAATGGTTCATCATAGACATCCACTCATCGGAGGTGAAGAATTTCTTCTGATCCATGCTTAGCACTGACTAGGAACAATCTATTCACGATAATAGGAAGGCATTTCCAAAGGCGAAGGTAATTACTGATAATTAGGACCGTAGCTTGTACAGTATACGGAATTTGCTTCGGTTTCAAAGTTGGCTTAAAGGTGTTTAGTGATTAACTTCTAGGTTACGTTGACTATTGTGTCGCGTTCACCTGGTTGCTCATGCTCAAGGCGCATGGGGTTAGTTCAAACTTTCACCATTTCGCATTCGGTGGCGCTGCAGTCGTAATGTTGTTCCACTGTATCGCTAACTTATTTTCAGCGCGGTCTGCTACGGCGGGGCGCGGAGAACTCCCCATGAGACAGGGCCCGCAGCTACATCACCTACCTCAGTTCCGTCTCGAATTTAAGGTGCTTTCCTACGCTAGTGAAGTAATTAACGGCGGAGACTTTCGCATCCACCGCGAGCGCCAAACAGTACACTGCAGGAGCTGCGACAAATGGCGAAGGAGGAGGATGAAGAGGACAAACTGCCGGACAAGGACGCAGCGAAGGGCTTCTACGCCAAGTACGAGCCGAAGGAGATACTCGGGCGAGGTGTCAGCTCCACGGTGCGCCGCTGCATCGAGAAGGAGACTGGCAAGGAGTGTGCAGCAAAAATCATTGACCTCAGTAATGACTCTTCGGAAGGTGGAATTATCAGTGCGCATGAGGCAACTATTCAGGAGGTTGCCATTCTGAGACAAGTTGCTGGGCATTCTTACATAAGTAATGATCTATTTACTATATGGTGCTGATACAATTAACAGTTTCAATTTTCAGTTGAGTTAATTGATGTATTTGAGTCAAATACATTCATATTCCTTGTGTTTGAGCTGTGCAAGCATGGTGAGCTCTTTGACTATCTCACATCAGTAGTCACACTGTCAGAGAAGAAGACGAGATATATCATGCGACAGATTTTCGAGGGCGTCAATCACATTCACAGTCAAAAGATTGTGCATCGTGACCTGAAGCCAGAGAATATTTTGTTGGATGACAATTGGAACGTGAAAATCACCGATTTTGGCTTTGCCATGAAGCTTCCCAATGGGGAACTTCTGACAGGTATGACATTAGATCTCAAAGTCACATGGAAGTAAGGTGGCAGCGACAGTAAATTGCGAATCGTTTAGATTTGTGCGGTACGCCCGGTTACCTGGCGCCTGAGACGCTCAGAGCTAACATGATCGAAGGCGCGCCGGGCTACTCCTACGAGGTGGACGTCTGGGCGTGCGGCGTGATTATGTACACGCTGCTTGTGGGCTGCCCGCCCTTTTGGCATCGCAAACAAATGACGATGCTCCGCAACATCATGGAGGGCAAGTACAGCTTCACGTCGGCAGAGTGGTCGGATGTCTCCGAGTCGCCGAAGGATCTCATTCGGCGTCTGCTTGTCGTTGATCCGGCACAGAGGATCACCATCCAGGAGGCGCTGCAGCACCCGTTCTTTCAGACCGTTGTGAGTCTC
>JAAAKC020000006.1:1100897-1121127 GCA_010014765.2 Aenictocupidus jacobsonorum | reverse complement strand
TTGGTACCTGCTAAAATAGTAAGCAGCAACCGTAGTGCTGCTTCTGAAGTGCCCATAGTTTTACTCAGGCTGGAGACGAAGCCTCCAGACACACCCAAGGGGGCCTCCTCCTCCATTTCTACCACTTCTAGAACTTTCTATATCACAATTCCAGCTACACTTGTGTTTGTGGTGTGCAATATGTGGCTCTGGTTAGATAGCTTTTCTCATCTCCCAATCAATCAATTTCTCAAGCTCCCAGCATGACATTCAAGTTGAGTTACAAGGAAGCTTGGACCTGAGCCTTGGTCTTTGGTTAAAGGGGTCGAAGTGTGTCGAACGTCTCAACCTGGGCAGCGAGAAGGCGATTTGTTTCACATTTCATTACTTGCACCGACTGCACTCATTCGCAATCACCGGCCGGCGTTATGCAGTCAAAACACAGCAATTTTGTGCCGCGCCAGGGTCAACCACAGCTGAAGTAGTACACTAGTACACTAGTACCTAACACCACTTAACGCTAGGTGGTGGGAGAGCGCAATCAGCTGAATTTCTATTCCGCACGTTGCTGGCGCGTGTGACATTTCAGCAAATCACTTTTCGTAACATACAGCGCCGTCGAAATGAACGCGCACTGCCCTGACAGCCAAAATGTTGCGCAATGCAAGCAAACAACGCAAACATACTACAAATGTTACTTACAATTTCAATGTTACTGCTGCTATTAGATCGTTGGTTGAAACTCTACTAATCCGAATGTATAAACACACGAGGGACTGCATTTATTTTTATTCATTTATTAATTAATTAATCATTTAGTAATTAATCAAACATTCAATTGTTCCGCAATAGTATGTGGTAGTTTTGTATTTTTTCCTTTTTTCATTATCGTTTTTCCAGTTTTCCTCAAAATTTCCATGTTTTCTGTGTATATCTTCGGATTATTCGTCTCCATGCACTCTTGCTTGCTTTGCCACTATCATGTTTTCTCCATGTTAGTATTATTTATTACATTTTGTGTGTGTGTGTGTTTCAGTTTTCTTTCTGCTTGTTTTACTTATTCCATATTCCTTAAATGTATTATTTATTTATTATTATTTATATCGAGACAATCGATAGCCGATATATTCCAAAAACCGAAAAAATACAAAGTGGTATGTAATAGAAATACATAATGTGACGCGCCGCTGCGTTTGTTCACCTCGAGCGCAAATGTTGTCCGTCCCATCGACACAAGACTTGGCCGCACAATGATTATCATCTTCGGAATGAGCGAGGGGCTGAGGTTGGTGGCTGGCGAACAAACGAGCGGCGCTGTATGCGCACACGTAATGCAAACAAGGAGAGAGCGCTCGCGCGCCCAAGCCGTACCCAAGAGAATCGGAATGGCAACGCGGCGAACATCCGAAATCAAACGAACGGTATACCAAGTGTATCGTGTACTGTGTGTTCGCGCGCTTACGGATGAACATCGACTCACAATGAATGAATGATAGAAGTACTCGTACTGTATTAGAAAAGTGTACATGGCTGTGTGTGTTTAGTTGCATATAGTAAAACATACGTGTTGCGCACGCGCGATAGCACAAACGTCGTCAGCGGGCGGCGCGGGGTCTTTCGCTCGGATCCGCGCGCCCCCCGCAGCCGTCCCATCGCACGCGCAACATCGTCATTGCATGAATACGCGACTCAGCTCAGCTCAGCTGAGCGGCTGGAGAACGCACAATAGAAAATGCGGCACACGAAACGCACTGAATGTGGAAACATCCGGAAAATGAACGTCCACCCTCAACGACTACAAGATCAATGCGCGTACATAAGAGATAGGCATCCGTTTTTAATATAATAATACAATGTGTGTGTGTGTGTGTTTGTGTATTTCTTCACTTGGTTTGTTGTTTTGTTTTAGTGATAAGTTTAAGGTTACGATTTTGTTTGTTTTTAGCGTTTTTCTTCTTTCTTTTTTTTTTAGTAAAAATGGCAATATCATAGCTAGCAAATAGTTTGTTTTGCGTATTCCTCTGGTATTTTGCTCCATCGTGCCTTCACTCTTGTACTGGTGTCGGTAGGGTGTGCAGTTTATGCATTTTCGCAACACCTCTCTGCTTCTCTGTCTGCTTGGTTTGTGCTTCAAAAAAGATGAATAATGCGTTAATGATATTGTTTTGTTGCTCGAATTCAAACGCGGATGACAGACGCGTTTACATCGTCCGCAAAGTGGGCGCATCTGCCACCTTCGCCCTCATCCGCATCATCATGCGCATTTACTTGTTCGCTATTCTATTTTCTTTAATAGTAGGTTAAACATTCATACGACTTGTCACTTATGCATATGTTTGTTTGTTCTTGCCAGCAACTTTTGCTTTGCCTCTGCAATGTCGGCCTATTCGCTGCACTTACAATTTTATGTATAAAAAATTGTCAGTGTTAACTGGGTTGATCATCGAGACTACGCGCGAGTGTGAGAGAGATGTTAATGTTTACATGTTGTGCGGCTGATGGGAGGGGATGGGGCGTCCAAAGTTACTAACTTGCTATTACATCATCATCAACTATTAAAGTAGTGATACATACATATATATAGAGAGAGAAGGGACAGGGAGGGGCATATTGTGGGTGATTTGTTGCGCGTGTTCGTCTCGTTTATAAATGTTCCATCCTCCTTCAGCATCGCCTGCACTTTAAAGTAATCAATCGTAGTATTAGTAGGTACGCGATATAAAAACCGAATATATCTTATTATTATGCACCTTCTGCATCTCCTTGTGCACTTCGCCCCCTTGAGACGGGGATTGCCGCAGGCGTACTTTACTGTTGCACGTTTGCTATAGTTTCTTGCCGCTAATGAAGTCGTGTTTGTGTGTATGTTGTGTATAGCTTTGTAGCGTCGCATCTCGGCCGCTAGCCACTTGGCGCCGCTAGCATAGCGCGCACGCACGCAGCCGCACCAAAGGTGAGAAACCCATGAGCCCTAGCAATGCGTCTCGCCGAATGTACTCGGCAAAGACGGCGCGGCGGACCTGCCACGAACGCCCTCGGCGTTTACATCTGGGAGTGTCTTAATTAGAAGCGTTTGTCTCGTGTGCGCGGCGTGTGTGCGTGGGTGTACGCCGTCGTGAATGTTCGCCGCACGACCTTGAGATGACGGCGTCGCCACACCTCAGCGTGATTGGGGCGGCGCCGCCACCACTCTGCCGGACAATGCGAGACGCACTACAAATTTGAGTTTCTCACCCGCGCCTAAGTTCGATTCAACTTGTCTACAATTTCTTTCGTCTTCCGCCTCGCTCCGGAAGCTTGCGTTCGCAAATTCAGCGGCTGTCACTAACAAAACAGAAGCACAGAAAACAAATATTAGCGATGGCGGTGGAAGAGTGGTGCGTGCGTGAAATGAATAGAAAATGCGCAAGACATTTACGTAGTTTTTATTGGTTATGCTTTACCTCGCTCTTCTGCCGTACCAAAACTCATGCGGTCCGCTCGCCTGTCGCGCTCGCCCAATGGTTCAATGGATAAAATTACTCGACAAAATGGCAGAAAAACAGAAACAAAAGTGAACGCTCGCCAATCGAAAATATCCGAATACGTCCGAACGGAAAACAAGCGCAATGCATATTATTCTAGACACTCCGCAGCGTTGCGCTGGATCGCCGAGCACACAGTGGGTGTGCGTGGAAAATAGAAGCGATAATATTCAAAAGCGCGTAGTGCTCTATATGGCACACTCACCACACACGCCTCCTCCCGATTGAATAATCCTAAATCCGCGCGGATCTTCGCAATTGCATACGTTTTTTTTTTGGTTTCACTTCAACTGAGAACATAAAAGATAGTACACTAATGCGACTCCATCCGCTCGCTTCATAAATTAAAATAATAATATAGTAACGACTAAAAACGACTTATAAATAGAAAGCTACTACTGATTGAATAAGAGCAATGCTTAATTGATTCATCTTTCACTTTCACCCCTCGCTTGTGTTTGTTCATTGTTTCGGGTCTGATATTTTCCCTGCATTATTCCCTAGCTTTGTTTTGAATATTAACGCGGATTAAGATTAAAAAACAGTAACGACGATACGAATATGTCACGAATATAGTAAATAATAACGACAACGACGACACAAAACCCTAGCAAAACTATTCATCCCTCGTACTTCTGCCCCCAAAGCAGAGAGGGAGGAAGGGAGAGTGAGCAAGCATTACGATGCGCGCTGGGTGGCACTGTGCACGCAGTCTGGTAAGAAAGAGCAAAGAACAAAATTAGAAACCGGTGCAATGCACGAAAATTAAAACCAACCAACATGGTGTTCGGCGGTGGTGGGTGGTCGTGTGTGTTCAGGGGTGGGAGTCCGCTGGCTTTCAACATTCAACGAAATCAACGAAAATGTAAAAATCAAATAATGACCTGACAACCGATCAGTTTTCGTCCTTCGTGCGCGCACGTTCGCTCCCCGAGCATGCAGTATTGTGCGGCTGTCTTTCGGCCGGCTGTCGCATTGTTAATAATATTTTTGGTATCGTAATAGTTTTGCTCCCCCTGCATTGCCTTTCGCGCTGCGCTCAGCACCATGCGCGGCCCCATTCCTTTCCCATGCTTAGATAGCCCTTAATTAATCTGGTTTGCCTATGTGATCTAGAAAGACGTTACTCCACGCCCGCGTCCTTCTCCTCCGCCTCCAGCTGCTGCCGCTGCTGGTAGTGGTTTGATGCTCTTCTCCAACATCGTGGCTGGCGCTGGTTGTGGGGCGGATGGCGGTGGTTGGAGGTGGCGAAGTGCGGCGGCGACGTGTGGCGTGTCTGTGTGTGTGTTTGTGTGCTGCTGCTGCTGCTGGAGGGGGAAGGGAGGTCGGTGGTGGTGGTGGTGGTGGCGGCGGTGGCGGTGTATGCGGCGGTATGAGAGCCTCGCCTCGCTTAGTTCCAGATGCGTAGGAAGCTGTCCCACGAGCCGGTGCCGACCGCCATGCCGTTGTCGGTGACGCCCAGACAACTCACTCGATTGTCGTGGCCAGCAAGAATGCCTGCGCACAGAAATGGGAGCGAGCGGCGGGATGAGAATCAACAAGTGCAGCAATGACGAGCGACGCGCCCGTTCGGCACAGACCTGCTCGTTCGGTTTTCATGGAATCCCAAACGTTGCAGTTGAAGTCGTCGTAGCCGGCGAGCAGCAGGCGCCCGGACTTGCTGAACGCCACGCTCGTGATGCCGCAGATGATGTTGTCGTGGCTGTACATCGCCAGCTCCTGGTCGGCGCGCACGTCGAAGAGGCGACACGTCGCGTCGTCGCTGCCCGTCGCGAAGGCGAAGCCGTTGGGGAAAAACTACAAGCGCAAAACAGCAATGCAGCAAAGCGAGAGCACGGCGCGCGCGCTGCGCTGCGTACCGTCACGGCGTTTATGTCCGACTCGTGGCCGGGGAACGTCTGCTTGCAGACGCCCTCGCGAATGTCCCACAGCTTCGCCGAGGCGTCGCACGCGCCCGAGACGAAGGTGCGGAAGTCGGGCGAGAGCGACAGCGACATCACGTCGCCGGTGTGGCCGAGGAAGGACGTCGTCTGCTGGCCCGTCTCGATGTCCCACAGCGCGCAGCTCATGTCGCCGGAGCTGGTGACGATCTGGTTGTCGTCGATGAAGCGGCAGCAGGAGAGGTAGCCGGTGTGGCCGGGCAGCTCGCGCGACACGCGCACGTTGCCCTCGCGCGTCTTCAGGCTGTAGATGGAGCAGATGTTGTCCAGGCCGCCGCAGGCGACGAAGCTGCCCGACGGCGCGTACGCGCAGGTCATCACCCACGAGGAGCGCAGCGGGATGGCGTGCACCTTGTTGGTGGTGTGGCTGTCCCACACGATCAGCTTGCCGTCCTGCGACGCCGAGACGAGGTTGCGCGAGTCGCTGCCCCAGTGCATCGCGTAGATCTTGGCGAGGTGGCCGCGCAGCGTGCGGCGGGTGCGCATCTGCACGCGCCCGATGGCGTCCAGCGTCGACGTCGCCTGCACCAGCGATGTGTCGCACGCCGCCTTCCGCGCATCCTGCGGCAGAACGCCGGAAGTGAGCGCGAGCGAGAGGGCGCGAGGGGACGCGCGAGCGGGAGAGACCAGGAGTGCGCGTCTACTGTCCGCCGGAACCCGAGGATCAATAGACGCTCGTGCGGCGCGGCGCGGCGCAGCCACACACGGGGTGCGTGCGTTGTGAGCGCGTACGGGCGCGCTCGCCGCCGCCGACACTTGTTGTACTCCCTGGCCGCGCGCACACGCTTTTTCCCTCTCTCGCCCTCGCGTGCGGCTTGCCCGAACTGCTACTTACTCTGATAGCATTTTTGAGTGTTTCCGCTTCTTGCCTAAGTGAATCCAATTCGTTCATACTGATGTGCCCGACTCGCTAAACACCTGCAACGCAACAGCACGGTTAATATCACACATGCAATTACAACACGCAGTAATCGCGAAAGTTGGGCGCACACCCCGTCTCGTCAGCCGGCGGGGAATAGTTGAACGCGACTAAACCGCTGTGAGTGGAGTTGCGATGTCATTAGGAGGCTTTAGTCCTTATCACGAGGCGCAAATTTTGGTCAGCCGGACAGCGCATTCACAATTCACAATTTCGCATTCGTGCGTGGTGCTTCATTGTTTATTCGTGCGGCCGCAAGTGCCACGGAAGCGTGCGGTCCCACGGCCTGACGCACAAATTCCACCATGTACCGGCGATAACTGCTGGAATATTTCCGACGTTGGCACTTACGTCGCATTCGGCCGCAATTATCGTCAAACGTAAGTGCCAACGCGTGTGGGCGTTGACCCACGAGCGCAATCTAAGCATTTCACCGTTATCTCTTCGAGCACAAATCCACTCTAACCTAATTAACTGGCCCGGGAAAACGGCATTTCTTCATATTCGAGTTTCGGTTAGGGGTGCAACGACCAACGACGCGCGCTTGACCTGCGACACGTGCGCTTGCACCTGTTCATTTTACACTGCTCTCTTTTTGTCTCTTTTCAATTGTTCTAAGCGGTTTACATTACAACTCCCAACCAACTGCACTCGAGCGAAAACATCCGAATGTCTAATGTAAATAGCTGCACGCTTTCCAACATATTTTCACCCTGCACTCGCCGCCGCGTCATTATTGCTGCTGCCGCGTGCGCAGCCGGCCGGCTTCCGCTCCATTTTTACTTCCGGCACGCCGCTTGGGCCGCCGCATTTTTCTCCTCGCATATCCGCGTCGTTTTATCTTAAAACGCACGAAATGCATATGCGGCGTCGGCGCCGGCTGACGTCGGAGCCGAGCGCTTATCGACGTGCGACCGCCGTCACCAACGGCCGTCGTGCGGTCGATTGTTGTCCCCTGTTTCATCCGGCAGCCAACTGCCCGCCCGCCGCAAGAAACAATTGAATAAAATTGAATGCGCCATTATTGAATTTGCACGCGCACCGACGACGACGACGCATACTCTTTTTCCAGAGAGGCAGGCGCGCGCGATTAGGCTCCAATCTAAGGAATGCGCGCACCTAACAAATCTTATCTAAGGCACTCAGACTGCGATCGCGCCGCTTCGGATAGATGAAGCGGTATTTACGCCAAGCAAGATGCGAACGCAACACACCGTCGCTGTCATGGAGCGAGCGAACGAGCGTGCGGGTGGGCGGCCATGTTGCCGCCACTGCCGCTCCAACGGAGGCACCCGTCGTGCACCTGTCATGCGCTGGCACTATTCATTACCCGACACACGCGTACGCTGCGCACACTCCAGCCGATGCTGCATTCTAACCGTAATCTCCTTAAACGCTCAACATGATTGAATCCTAACAGAAACAAAGTCGCGGCCCGCAACAACCAACCGCCGCCCAAGTTCCAGCAATAGTCTAGCACACTTCCTATGAGCAATTTCATACCGCTCGGCCAGAGTGGAGCGAGGGCGTTGCTAACTCGACGAAGTTACCATAATCGTGCCTCCCTCGGCGCACACCCCGTCTGACCGCCGCCGGACGCATTCCCGACCCCTCCGACCACGCCGCGCGCTTGACGCGCGTAAGGCGAGGTTCTCTCGCCGGCGGCTTCCCTGCTTTCGCCAGCGACTCGGCCGTGCGCGCCCGACCGCATGCGGCGCGAGCCTCTGGTAGGCGATGGCCCGCACGCACGTCTACGAGCGCCCGCCTCGCTGTGTTGCCGCCGGGCGGCGTTGCCAACTTTTGGCGCTAACGCAGCTCGCGCACGCGACTGCCGACCCGTCCGGCGTCCTGCCGGACCCGACAGGAGGCGGCACACCACCCCTTCGGCACGCACTCGCCACACACGGCTCACGACGAATGCCCACTACGCCTAGGGAGGAAATGTATGATGCGTCCTCAAACTCACTTCGTGTCGATGGTGAAATAAACAAAACACTATCAGCTAGCTACCAGCAGCGCGGCTAGTCGGCTAACTACGACGAGCGCTCCTCGTTCGCCAGCAATCTTGCCCCAGCGGCGCGGCGATCCACTCCTCCCTCGGCTGCACCTGCTGCTGGCCTCTGCGGCGAGGACGTCGGCACTGGGGGGCGATTCCCTATCCTAGGAAACCACGCAGCGGCCGGAGGCTAACGAATGACATCGGAGCGAGCTCCGCCGCTCAGTGCGCTACCGCTGGTGCCAGCGGCGCCTCGGAAGCTCAGCCGCGCCGTACGACGCCCCGTATGTTCACCGCGCCGCGCCAACTCCACCAAGTCACACACCGCGTTCGGCACTCGTCACTTTCGCCGCCGTGGCTGTGCTGCGGCACGTCGCCGTCGTCCAACAAACGCGCGCACGCTCCACTCGGTGCCAACCTCTGTTGCTGCTGCCGCTTCAACCGCCGCCGCTGTTGCTGCTCACTACTGCACACGCTGCGACTCACGGCTGCGGCAGGCGCCTGCTACGCGGCACACACACACGACGGCACACGGACCCGCTCTCGCTCGCAAACTCTTCGGCGGCACGCACCACTCTCGCACCACGGCTCTCTCTGCTGCGCTGCTGGTCGGACTGGCTTGGCTCTACGCGGTGCGCTCTCACGCCAATTCGATGCGGTTGCGGACTCTCGGGCGTCTCGCCTCCCTCGTATACGACGTACTATGGGTGCGGTGCGCGAGAATCGGCCGGTGTCCTTGCGCTAACGATTGTGAACCCCGAATCGACGTCGTGACGTCAGCGCCACCGCAGGCGCACCATCTGCTGGACGCTGGTGCAATCACTTTATCCACGACCAGCACCACAATCGCGCCATCTGTACGCTTGTAGCAAAACCACAAATCAAACCCTGTAACGCGATTCACGATTTCCGTCTTGTTTATTCACAAGTCACTACGAAATACGATACATGATCATCAATCTTCCTCGCGAGCCATGCGCATCTCCAAACTGCAAATCGTGGCGCTCGTTGGCGGAATTATAACCTCCACCTCACTTGCATCACCGTCGTCCACAGTCTTATCTTCGGCTGCTTCGCTGCAATCCCCCGCCTCCGACCGCTCCTCCAGCGCATTTCGCCGCTTATTCTCCTCAATCAACCGCGTCAGATACTCGCGATCCTCCGGCGTCAACTGCCCACCGCGTTGCGCTCGCACCACCTGAAACATCTCCTCCAGCTTGCCATCCTTCTGCCAACGCCGATTGTACTTCTCAACGAGCGCGCCATACTCGTCGGCCCCGACGAAGTTCCGCTTGAAGGCGTCGAAGCTCTCCGCAAACGCGCGAATATCGCCGCGCAGGGCGGATATCTTCGTCATCGCCACGTACGCATTATCCTCTTCCTCCAGCCGCGCCCCCACCGGCTCCCCGCCGCCAGCGAGTGAGATCTCCGAGGAGGCCTGCATCTGTCTCGCGTGAAGGACAACGCCCTCGGCGACGGCGGTGGACACACCGCGCGACGTGCCCTCCGCGCGCGCGTCCGCCCGCTGCGCCGTCAGCAGGCCGGCAAAGCGCTGGTCGGCGGTGAGGAGCGCCACGAGCTGCTCGGCGTCGTCGCGGTACTTGTTCCTGCGCGGCGGCAGCACCACATGCGGCGCGGCCGCTTTCGGCAGCTCCCACTTGAGAAGGTCGCGCACCGCATCGTCCGCCGAGAGGAAGCGCGCTGGGCGGTCCGTCTTCGGCGCCAGCAGCACGCCGCGACGCACAATCGCCGGCGTCGCGTCGTCCCCGTCCCCTGCATCCGCCTCGGGGGGGAATTCAAAGTGCGCCGCCTGATTCTGCAAGTCTAGACGTTGATAGAAAGCATCGCCAGCGCCCTCTGTCGGCTCCGGCTGCTCCCCATCCTCCTCCACCTCATCCTCATCGGCGTGCAACTGTTTCAACTGCTGCTCCATCCATCCACCATCCCTCTGCCGCGGCTGCCAATTCATCTCCTTCTTGAGCAGGTCCTCCTCGCAGATGAAGCGATCATAGTCCATCTTCTGCTCCTCGGACAGCTCCTCGTCGCTGTCGCTGCGAATCTTGCAATCATCGGGCAGGTAATCGTTGATATCATCAATCAGCTCAATCTTCTCCTCCTCCTGCTCCTTCTCCTCCACTTGATTAGCCTCCTCCTTGGTCGGCACCTCCTCCGAGGCGAGAGCGTCTCTAGGGGTGCTCGCATCCGCCTCATTGCTCACGGCAGGACCGTGCTTCCCAGCTCTGCACTCGGCAATAAACGTGTCTCTCTCCGTCAAAGAGTCCCGCATCTCCTGGGCGAAGTCATCGGCGTCCGCGTACGTCCGCAGGAATTCGAGATTTACGTCCTTTTGCATGGCCACGTTGGTAACGTCCGCCCTATCGTCATTCCGGTCATTCGGCTGGCCAAGTTGATCGTCGAGTGTCAGTCGGGAAAACTCCTCAGTGAGGGAGTTCTCCTCTTCTTCCTCTTCCTCCGCCGCCTCCTCCTTCTCCTCCTCCCCCACTGCTGCCTCCTCCTCCTCCTCCGTCTCCTCCTCAATATCGCTCAGTGGCTGCTCAACTTGCACCATGTGGTAGGAAGTGTCATCTTCGTCAAACTGCCGCGAGCCATCAGAAGCGACCATCCCAACCGTCGTTGCGGCCATCTCCAAAGACGCCAACTTATCGAACATTACCCGGCAAGCATCTTCATCCGCTTGGGATGCAATTTGGGCGGATGCCGTCCCCCCGCCCACCACCACTCCCCGGTGGGTGCTTTCCATGCGCATCGCAAACTCCTCCAACTCCTGGTGCATAGAGGTGTAGATATCCTGCTTCTTCGCGTTGATCAGCTCCTTGGCGGCCTTCGGCAGCACCTCACTGCAAGCCTTCGTCACTTCGTCGTCCAGGCCATCCTTGGTGACTCCCGTCGTCGCCTTTTCCACACAATCTTTCCTCAAGTCTTGCTTGCAGTCGTTGTCTGAGCCCTCCTTTGGCTCTCTCCCTCCTTGGTCTTCATCGGTGACTGCCCTCGGGGACTCCTCATGGAACAATTCCGATAAATCAATGTCATTCCAAAAATCATCGTCCTCAGTAGCACCTTGAGCACCAACAGGCTCAATGGGTGGTCCCACAGTCCTACTCGGTGGTATAACCTCAATCACGCACCTGTTCCGTTCGCGCTTCTGTTGGCGACGACGTTGGGCTGCATCCAGGTCAAAGATGCACTCCCTGAAGCCGGTAATGTCGACGTCCTCGTGGCGATCCACCATGAAGTCACAATCCTCCTCCGGCGGCGGCTCATGCGACTCCTCGGCGTAATCATAGTCACGCTCCTCGCCCTCGGAGCTGGACGACGCCTCCTCAACGACATTCGATCCCACCTCGAGCAACTCGGGCCCCTGCTCGCTGTGTTGCACCACCGGCCGCCGGCTGCCCTGCAGCCGCTCCTCTAGCCCCTCATAATACTTCCCAATCCCAATGACGTCCGCCTCCTCCTCCGCTGCCGCCTCCACCTCCTGCTGCTGTTGCTCCTGCTGCACCCGCCTATTCTCCGCCTCACTATTCTGCGCATTCTGCCTCCTAGCGATATTCTCGTCCCGGATACGCATCAGCCCATACACCGACTCCATAATGCGCTGCTGCTCGCGCTGCGTCCAGCGCATGCGCTCGGCGCGCTCCTCCTCGGCGCCGCCGCGCTCCCACGCCTCCACGCACGCCCGCTCCTTGGGGAACACCGGCCTGTCGTCCAGATACGTCAGCTCGCTGCACGCCAGAATGAGCGACTTGCGGTACGCCGGCACGCGCCGCACCACCGGATTGCCCATCAGGTACAGCACGCGCAGACTGCGCATGCGCCCCACCACCTGCACGATCAGCGGCTCGTCGATGTGGTTGTCGCGCAGGTCCAGGCACGTCAGCTCGTCGCAGCGCGCCAGCTCCTCGAAGTCCTCCAGCACCTCGACGTGATTGTGCGCCAGGTTCAGTGAGTGCAGCTGGCGCAGCCCGGCGACGTTCTCGATGCGCCGTATGAAGTTGTGCGAGAGGTTGAGCGTGTCCAGCGCCGGCGCGCCGTCGAGGTTCTCGATCTTGCGGATGATGTTGTTGTGCAGGAAGAGGCAGCGCAGATTCGCCTGATTGTCCAGCCCGCTGATACGCTTGATGCCGTTGTTCTCCAGCCAGAGGCTCTTCAGGCCCGTGTACTCCTCGAGGTTCTCGATCACGGAGAAGCCCTTGAAGTGCAGGTAGAGCACGTCGTTGAGGTGCGGCGTCGTGTAGAGTTTGTGCTCCTTGCAATGCTGGCGGATGAACTGCTTCGTCATGCGCGGAAAGCGCGACGCCTCCTCACCGTCGATGCGAGCCTCGCGCACCATCATCGTGGCCTTTGTCCAGGTGCGCTGCACTGCACTGCACTCACGCGAAAGCTACGCAACGTGATGTCAACACCAGCGGCGAATATTTCGACGTTCTGCACGGTAAAATTGATTAAACAAAATTGTGTCGGTGTTGCTCGGGTGACTCCTGACAAATAATCCGCTCACGCGCAGCTGAATCGAGCAGCACGTGGAAACAAAACTTACAGACTGTCTAGATGGTTTGAATTACTAACGTTTCTTTTCAGAGCTTTTGCCGTTCTACTGGAAGCTTGCGTTTCGCTAACTTGTGTTTGTTTCTAAAAGCTCTATATGTGCAGCCAGTTTTCTATATTCAGAATGGTTGCTTCCTAAAGAGTATTGTTACTAGTTGACCATAGATGTCTCCAGCTATTCTGTAACTGGTACTGCGCCGCTTTCCTTTCCCCTTCCGGCTGCGCAATGTACTAACAGCCTTCATCACAACGTGCGGTGTAGTGTGCGTGCGCTGCAGTGAAACCGTTGCGGGCCGCTGCCAACGGGCGCGCGCGTAGCATTGCCAAGTCCGGCCAAGTGCGCCGCTCTTCGCCTCGCTTCTTGGCGTTGGCTGTGCGCCCGAATGACAGCGGACTGTTAGTATAATAATGGCGTGCGTTGCGCCGTGTCGGTGTCGCTGGCGCTGTTGATCTCCGCAGCGCCGCCTTGCGCAACTCTACAGCGAACGTCGCATTTTCCACCGCGTCGGCCCAGCATCCGCGCCGTGCGATGTTATTACCCGTCCATCCAGGCGTGCACCCAGCGGCACAGTGTTCCAGGTGACTCGCAGGAAGCAGGCAGTAAACATCCGCGCGGTCCTCGCTTACTTTATAGTCGAGCCCGCAGTGCTGTGGATGTTGGTGAATGTCGTCGTGCGCGCCTGCTCCATTATTAATTAAGGTCGGAGTGAATCACGCCGTCTGGGCAACAGCGGCGGCAATCGGCGAGGCATCGGGTGCGACCAGCCGGCGACAGCGCACCGCCGACGCCGACGCCGAGGAAGGGCCCCTGCGTCCATCCTGAAGCCCGCAGCGCGCCGCTGCCGCTGCGGTGGGAGAGAGCGCGCGCCACACCGGACGGAAGGAGTAAAATGTTGTCCGCCGCGTTGCGCCGCGCGTCGTCCGGCGGCGCTCCGCCGTCACCGTCACCGCGCGCGGCGGCGATGCGCGCCCCGGCCGGCCGTGGACGCACCAAGTGAAACACGCACGCACACACGCTCCGAACGCATCGCACGGCTGGAGCGAAAGCGTAGCGCAAAGGTTGGTCGCAACTTGTCGAACTTCTACGCAACAACCGCAGAGCAACAGCCTCCGCAAACAGAGACAAGGGGCAGACTGGGCAATTCTTAATTCAAGCAAGGTAAGCAATGGAAACCCGCGTCAATGCTGCAGCCACATGTGTGCTCTCATTGTGAGCTGGGCCCAAATCAATCGCATAACTTTCGAAGGACGCACGAGGTGTGATTGGCGTAAACGCATGTAAATAAAGCGGCGGAGCGGAGCGGCCGTCCGGCCAAAGCGTTGCCGCAATGAATATGAATGAAAATTAACGCGCGCACGTTGCGATGGCGAACAACCGTTACTTGTTTTACAAGCCGTAGACGACGCCGTAAACAGGGCGTACCGAGCAAGGCAGTCGTTTCACGGAAAATACGAAAGTCGCCAGCCATTGCCGCATGCGGCACCATGGTGAGCGTACACCTCGTGGCCGTATGACGTCACCTATTCCGAAATCACACATCATGACGACACCAAGCTACGAAGGCCCACGGTGACGCGAAGAAAGTTCCCAACTGCTTGCCGTCCTCACCGCTTTGATGCTTGATTTCTTGGCGCTCGCCGTCGCGCATCGTGCCGTTCAATCCGCGCATGGTGTATGCGTGAAAGGGCATAATGAGTACGCAATATGCACGGACAATGTTGGCTGGTTCGGCTTGGAGTGCCGGTTGTGAATCGGCCGGAATACTAATGCCCGCTGCTTGCGCGTGGCGGCTCTCTCTCCGTCTCGCCCCTCTGCGACTGCGAATCGCAACGCAAATGGCAATCGCCATGCTAATCCGTTATTCATGCACTTGAAGAACGTGTGCGCACGGAGATGTGCGGCACCTCGTCATTGGAGCATTGACGGATGCGGACATGTCCTACGCTAATGCCTCGTAGAAAATCACGCCTGGCTGCCGGCGCCTGTTAGCGGCGGCAGTTAACACCGTTTGCTTGTGCGACATTCGGCTGTTTTATTCTTGCCCTCGCCGCGGTGGTGCCGTTAACAGCTGGTTGGCTGGTTGCTGACGGCACGAACAATGACGGAGCAGTATTCATTTGTTTTGCTTGTTTTAATGGCGGTGTTGTGGTGCACACTTCTTGCGGTAATGGCGCGCCGAGCATTAGAGCATTCGCCGAAGCATCAACGTTCGCGTGCGTTTCACACCTGCTTGCGCTTTCAGCCTCCCGGCCAGGCATCGTTGTATCGCCGCGCGGTTTGCGAACGCCGCGGATCGGAAAACCGGCGCGGCGCGTCAGTCCGTGCAATAACCGGGAAGCGCAGGCGGGCCAACCGCCCAAGCGCAAACTGTAAAATGTGAAAAACCGAGGCGTTCGGACGGTTCGCAGGTCGGAACTGAAGAAAAACGCGCCTCGTGCGCCCCGAGGGTGGTGCACGCGTAGCAGACGTGTTGGATTAATAACAGATGTCGCCGCCTGATGCTGGGAGAAATGCTGGTACGAAATAAAGCGGCTGTGAAATGCGTGCTCGCACGCTGCGAACGCGAGCGCGTGGTGCATGCGAGTGCCCACATGTTCGCAGGACACAAACGCACCAGCTCTGTTTGTTTTTTCTCGTTGATTCGCAGGCGCCGCCGCTGCCGTTTGGTTCGTATCGGCAAACCGCAACCGCCAACCAATGCCGACCGCGTCGCATCTTATGATTATTACTCATCTGCTGTGCAACCAATCAACCAAACCATGTGGTGATGCCGTATACACTGCATGTGTGCTATACAGTGTGCTAGCGGCTGGGAAAATTGTATTTCGCGGCGAAGGAAAGCGAAGGCAAGGGAACGTATTTCTAGGCGGATGTAGTCCTGCCGGAGGCGGATTCGGTCATGACCCATATTTGCCCCCCTCTTCGCCGTGTGTGCATTATTCATGCCTCGGTGGAAATTGCGTCCGGGCGCCCGAAATGTGGCGGGCGGCTTGCGAATTAATGCGGAGAGCCCATTTTCGCCTTTCCTCCAGCTTCCCCGAGCTGCTGGGAGCAATGCGTAACATTTTGTGCGCGCATGATGCGGAAGTTGGCGCGTCAGCTGTGGGGCAGGAGCAGGCGCCGCCGCCGCCGCCGCTGCCGCCATCGCCATCGATCTGCGTGCGCGCGGAGCGTTGCTCCTGCTCTCGCGCGGTTTCACTTTTTCTAACCTCCGCAGCATTGGCGGCTAAATCAACAGCTAGCGCACCACTTTCCTGCCCTCCGCGCGGATCCAGATGATGTCCCAGTTGTGATTGGGGCGTGTGCGTGCGCGGCGCTGTGTGATTAGCCATGAAGCGCGTGCTGAGTGGCATCGCCGAGTGTGCTGTGCGTTGACTGCCCACCGCCGCGGTTGTAACCTCACCCTTGTTGCGCTTGTTGCAGGTGGGATGCACTGAGGACGCCTCCGATACAATGCACCTGGCGAACAATGCGAACGACGCCGGCGCAGCAGTGGGCTGCAGCAGCGGTGGCGTCGCTGGCGGCGGCGCCGTCGGCATGGTCAGCGGCCCCTCCTCGCTGGCGGACGCCGGTCCGCACGAGACCTGCCGCTTCCCCAAGCTGGAGGAGTGCGCGCACTTCCACTACGAGCGCGTGCAGCTGCCCCCGCTCGCCGTCAGCATACAGGCCAACATGGAGCGCTCGCTGCACGCGCAGCACTGTGAGTATCTGGCCGGCGGTAGGGAGGGCGCTTTGGCGTGCGCCGCGCCGGCGAATCAATGCGCCAGCCAAATCCAATTAGCCAACTTGTCAACTGCGTTGTTCGCGGCCGCGTTTGCAGCTCAAGACGAGGCGGACGGCGAATGGTACATGGTGCAGGTGACCTCCGGCGACGAGTGCTGGCTCCTGCAGCGCACCTTCGAGAACTTCCGCCTGCTCGACTCGCAGCTGCACCAGTGCATCTACGACCGCAAGATCTCGCAGCTGCCGGACCTCTCGCTGGACAATGGTGGCGCGCACGCGATGGTGGAGTGCCTGCTAGTCAAATACCTGCGCCGCTTCACCGCCATCGCCGACAACAGCCTCAACTGCGGGCCGGTGCTCAACTGGCTGCAGATGGACAACAAGGGCCACCGGCTGCTGGTGCCCTCCGAGGAGTCGCGCTCCATCAACACGCCCGCGGTGGCGGCGGCGTACAGCGTGCGGCGCTACGTGTCGCAGGCGCGCGACGAGCTCAACCTGGAGGTGGGCGACATGATCAGCGTGATCGACATGGCCAGCCCCGGCGAGTCGATCTGGTGGCGCGGCAAGCGCGGCTTTCAGGTCGGCTTCTTCCCGCAGCACTGCGTGCACATCATCGGCGACAAGGTGCCGCGCAACATGCCGCTGCCGGCGCCCGTCGTCGGCAGCCTGGCGCTGAGCCCCATCAAGCCGGTGCTGCGCAAGCACGGCAAGCTGATCGCGTTCTTCCGGAGCTTCATCCTGAACCGGCCGAGCCGCAGGCGGCTGAAGCAGAGCGGCATTCTGCGCGAGCGGGTGTTCGGCTGCGACCTGGGCGAGCACCTGCTGAACTCCGGCTGTGACATCCCCACGGTGCTCAAGTGCTGCGCCGAGTTCATCGAGTCGTACGGCATTGTCGACGGCATATACAGGTTGGCCGCCCACGTAATACGAGTAAACACACGTACATTACTTGCTTGGTGTGCGTCGCCAGGTTGTCCGGAGTGACGTCAAACATCCAGAAGCTGCGCAACGCCTTCGACGAAGACCGCATACCCAACCTGCACACGGAGGACATCCTGCAGGACATCCATTCGGTGGCGTCCCTGCTCAAGATGTACTTCCGCGAGCTGCCCAACCCGCTCTGCACCTACCAGCTGTACCAGAGCTTCGTGCAGGCGGTGCAGGGCTGCGCCAACGCGCCGCGCAGCGCGCACAGCGACCACGAGCGTCTGCTGAAGATGCGCGAGGCGGTGCAGAAGCTCCCGCCGCCGCACTACCGCACACTGGAGTACCTCGCGCGCCATCTGGCGCGCGTCGCCAAGCACGGCGACCGCACCGGCATGACGGTGCGCAACGTCGCCATCGTCTGGGCGCCGAACCTGCTGCGCAGCGCCGACCTCGAGGTCGGCGGCGTCGCCGCCCTGCAGGGCGTTGGCGTGCAGGCGGTCGTCACCGAGTTTCTCATCTGCTACGCCGACCTGATCTTCTGTGATAACCTCAACGCCAAGCTGAACGTGGGCGACATGGACGCGGCGATGCAGCAGGCGGCGCTGCTCAACGCCGCGTCGCCGAAGCGCAGCCGGCCCAAGTCGCTCGCGATCTCGACGCCCACCAAGCTCATCACGCTGGAGGAGGCGCGCCACAAGCACTACAAGGAGGCGTACATCGAGGTGGGCGGCGGGCCCGACTCGCTGCCGAAGAAGTACCACACCATCATCGAGCTGCCGGTGCGCAAGCGCGTCAGCTCGAAGCGCTCGCCGCTGGGGTGGCGCAGCCTATTCGGCAAGGGCCGCAACCGCAGCCAGAAGCCCACCATCGTGCACCACGTGACGAGCGCCGAGCAGGCGGACGCCGCCGCCAACGGCAGCGCCAAGGCGGACGTGAAGATCGTGCTGCGCACGGTGAAGTCGGCGGAATCGCTGAGCGACCTCGACCAGCTGCCGCCGCTGCAGAACGTGCTCTGCACCAAGCCGCCCGGGCACAATCGCAGCGTGTCGCACGACAGCTACTTCGACACGCTGCAGAGCTCGCAGGAGGGCTCCCTGCTGGACCTCTCCGAGATACAGGTGAACTTCGACCTGGAGGAGTCCGAGATGCGCATCTTCAGCGAGGACGAGTCGCTGGTGTCGTCGCCGCGCGTCCAGCCGCGCCGCGTGCGCGTCAGCAGCGGCAACAACAGCGGCAACCCGTCGCCCAAGAAACAGCCGCGCGTCATACTCAGCCCCGACTCGGCGAGCCGCAAGCGCACGCGGCTCGAGGAGCAGCTGGGCGACATCCAGTTCATCGACTGCAACACGCCGGAGATGACATGCAGAGATGGTAGCACTGTCGTGCAGGTGCACCAGGCGCGCGCGGACCGCGACGCCGAAGGGCCGCGCAACAAAAGTCCGCGCAACTCGCAGTGCCTCGATCTGCGCGACGCGCGCCTCTCGCAGATGGCGCTCGCCTCGACGTCCGCCATCGCGGTGAGCGCGCCGCACTCGCCGACCTCACCGACGCCGCAGAGCCCCACGTATAAGCTGCTCGAATCGAGTACGGCCACAACGCCCGGCGACATCAGCCCGCAATACCTTGGCGCACTCAGCAAAGCAGTGGCGCCCGTCACCACAGTGACGTCGGCGGCGTCCACGCCCATCGCGCCCAAAGGCCCCAAGAGCCCGCCGTACGACAACGTGCTGACGACGATAAGCATCACGTACAAGTCGCCGACGAAGACGAAGAGCTTCCTCACCGACGAGCGCATCACCGGACTGATGCCCGACTCGCCCAACTACGAGGCCGTCACGGTGAAGGCCGAGGACGCGCAGATACCCACTTCCACCGCCAACCTTCCCATGCAGGCGGCGAAGACGCTCGTGGACGACGACATGTGCTGCGACAAGCTGTCGCGCTCTTCCCACACGGATTTCCGCAGCAGCACAGCCTCGATGACCAATACGAGCAACAGCCTGAGTACAATCAACGACCTCCACGAGGAGGAGCTCCAGAGGGAGGTGGACGTCGACGTGCACCTGCTCTCCGATAGCGCGCACCTGCTGTCGCCCACGCTGGAGAGTAGCGCCGACGATCAGACGTCATCGAACCTTCATCTGAACGAAGACGAGGACAGCTTCCCCAAGTGCGACACCACGCTCTCGGAGCTCATCGATTCGTACGACCGCATAGCCAAGGCGACCTCCGGCGACTGGTCGCACGTGGAGACGGGCGTGGACGACACGCAGGACCAAGTCGAGCACATACGGTTGCCCGAGGAGGGTAGTCGGCACTACGAAAACGTCAACAGTTCCAATTCCTCGGACGACACCAGCCACTGCTTGGTGAACTACGAGAATATTAACTTCACCACCACGTCGAATGGCGTCGAGGGTGTATCGTCCTCCAACGAAGAGTCGCACTTTCTCAGCGCGCCAGATCCGGATCTGATTGAGTTCAGCCCGGTGGAGGCGAGCGCGAACGCGCCCGGAAGCTTCGAGGAGTTGTGCGCCGCGCAAGAGAAGCGCAAGCAGTCGCCGCAGGGGTCTGAACAGGATCAGGACGTCTATCAGCAAGTGAAGTACTTTCGGCGGTCAGTGCACGAACTGAACGAGTTCATAGCTTCAACGC
>JAAAKC020000006.1:1040707-1050822 GCA_010014765.2 Aenictocupidus jacobsonorum | reverse complement strand
AAGAGCAGCAAATAAAACACTCAACCTGTAGATTGAGCACACATTGGTATTGTTAATCTTTGGTGCACCAGGGCTAATTATCCTATGTATGAACAACACCTTTTCTTTTCTACAAAACACCTACTGAAATGAAACTGATCACAACTGTGTAATTTGTGCAGTGCTGGTGCAGTCAGTTTGCTTGAATATTTTGGCATACGAGTGGATACAAGTTGGGACATCCCAAGCAATAGCAAACCTTTTCATATGACATGAACAAATAATGTGTCATGTACCAATGCTAAGTTTTAGTTAAATTTGGATCAACAGAGATGAATGTTTTACAAATACCTGGATTATAAAGTATATCTGGAAGGCCGGTGAACTTTCTGTTGGACAGGCGTTGGCTGGTTATAACTGTATTGCAATCGAAATACATATTAGTTGTGTAATAATGAATTTGCAACGTGAACTTATGCTATTACCTGTCGTTGGTTAAGCACAAAAGACCGCAAGATCAGCCCTAATCTGCACACAGGTTGGAATGACGACAATCGCCAATGACCTGTAGCATTTATTCTCTCACTACGGAATCACAGCCACGGAAAGCGCACTTGACGAAATCGAACCCGAGCTGCGCCGCGGATAACGACACGAAAACTTCACAATAATCAGCGTTTTAACGCGCAGCGAGCTGACACACAATCAAGCCGCCATTGCCTAGTATTCGACGTCGTGTACCTCCGTTACCTAGCGACTTGTTCATCTGGTTGTCTAGCACGACGGATGTTGTTTGGTTTTACATTGATTTAACGGGCAGCGTGGTACGGTCGGGATGGCGGTAAGTGAAGTTCTCCCTGTTTTCACACATAATTGCCACTGGGCATTGTCTAAATAACAAAACAAATTATTCTGAGCATGTCCACGCTGGTGTGGAACGAATTTGCTGTTTAAACCGGCGTTATTTTGAACAATTGCCTGCATGCATGTAACCTGATCTCTGCATTTGGCTGTAATAAACTTAAGCTGAAAATGTTTAATCTTGGATGTTGTTACAGTCGGCAGCAGCGGCTAAGGTCGCCGAAGTGCGTGAGTTCACTCGCATTGAGCGCATCGGCGCCCACTCGCACATTCGTGGGCTGGGCCTGAATGAAAGTCTTGAGGCTCGACATGTAAGTCATCCAAGCAATTCCATCCTCACAGTTGTTGCATGCTACCAGCACTGAATGCCATGTGTTGCTCAGGTGTCCCAGGGTATGGTGGGCCAGATGACGGCCCGCCGGGCCGCTGGCATCGTCCTGCAGATGGTGAAAGAGGGCCGGATTGCAGGTCGAGCTGTCCTGTTGGCTGGCCAGCCTGGCACTGGCAAGACAGCCATTGCCACTGCACTGGCCACATCGCTGGGCATGGACACACCTTTCACCAGCATGGCGGGCAGCGAGATTTTCTCGCTGGAGATGAGCAAGACCGAGGCGCTGACTCAAGCGATTCGCAAGTCGATTGGCGTGCGCATCAAGTAGGTGGCCCTCTGAATTCACAAACACCATGACTGGCACCTCTGTACCCCATACATTTGCTTGTAGGGAGGAGAGTGAGATCATTGAGGGCGAAGTTGTCGAGGTGCAAATCGAGCGGCCCGCCACCGGCGAGGGCAACAAGGTCGGCAAGCTGATCCTCAAGACGACCGACATGGAGACCGTCTACGACCTCGGCAGCAAGATGATCGACAGCATCCTTAAGGAGAAGGTGCAGTCCGGCGACGTCATCACCATCGACAAAGCTACCGGCAAGATAACGCGCCTGGGGCGGTCGTTCACGCGCGCGCGCGACTACGACGCCACCGGCCAGCAGACGCGCTTCGTCCAGTGCCCCGAGGGCGAGCTGCAGAAGCGCAAGGAGGTGGTGCACACGGTGACGCTGCACGAGATCGACGTGATCAACAGCCGCACGCACGGCTTCCTCGCGCTCTTCTCCGGCGACACCGGCGAGATCAAGCCGGAGGTGCGCGAGCAGATCAACGGCAAGGTGGCCGAGTGGCGCGAGGAGGGCAAGGCGGAGATCATCCCCGGCGTGCTCTTCATCGACGAGGTGCACATGCTCGACATCGAGTGCTTCTCGTTCCTCAATCGGGCGCTCGAGAACGAGATGGCGCCGATCGTGATGATGGCGACCAATCGCGGCGTGACGCGCATCCGCGGCACGAACTACCGCTCGCCGCACGGCATCCCGCTGGACCTGCTCGACCGGATGATCATCGTGCCGACCGCGCCGTACGACAACAAGGAGATGCGCGAGATACTGAGCATCCGCTGCGAGGAGGAGGACTGCGAGATGGCCGACGACGCACTGTCGGTGCTGACGCGCATCGCGATGGAGTCGTCGCTGCGCTACGGCATACAGCTGATTACGACCAGCTGGCTGCTGGCGCGCAAGCGCAAGGCGGCGGAGGTCGGCGTGGAGGATATCAAGCGCGCGTACGAACTCTTCTACGACGAGACGCGCTCCGTGCAATTCCTCAAGGAGTACCAGCAGGAGTTCCTCTTCGACGAGACCGTGGACGACGTCGAGATGGAAGTGAAGTGAACTGGCAGGGAATGCTCGCAAGCGCTTCAAGATGGCCGCCTGCGAGAGCGCGCGGTGTGGCCGCCTACTATTTCTAATCTTTCGTTTTATAATGTTTCACGTGTACTGCGTTTAGACTAAATTCACTAAATTCATTACCTCTCAGTGCGTTCCTTGGTGTCTGAATGATCCTGAAATGCTCGCTAGGGTGATTTCTTTCCGAATAAAGGGAACTAACGTCTTATGCTTGGTGTAGATGGCGTGGAGTGTGCGAGTGACGCTTGATTGCCTGTAGATCTGTGTATTTGGTAGCCTAGCACGAGGCAACTGCGTCGCCCGAAGATTCAATAAAACTTATCCCGAGAAAAACGACGCCGCCACGTTGTACAACTGCTTGCTCCATGCCAGCTTGGGAAAGTTGATGCGGAAGGCTTGCAAACCTGCGTCACGACTAGCCGTCGGCCAGCCGTTGGCGAAACAACGAACGGCCACCACGTTAAAGTACAGATTCCCGATGGTGTACGCTGTGGATGTGTTGGCACTCTGCAGGCAGCGATGGAACTCCAAGTCACAGTTGCAGTGGGACCTTCCAGACAACACCACACGCATTACGCAGGGGGTAAGACTGGCTCGCATGCACGCCGGGTTGCACTTACATTGTGATCGGCGTCTTGTTGCAGAGGTACGGATTCTTCACGGCTGCCATCTTGTCGTGCAAGCAGCCGTTCGGCTGTATCACCAGCGGGCACTGATCGTGCGTACGGCAGCACGCATCCTCCTGGTGGTGCTTGCCCAAGTCGTCGAACTCGCGCGCGCGATCGCCCTTGCCGCACCACTGCGTGCCCGGGTAGATGAGAAGTTTCTTCGCCCAGTGATCAAGCTTGCTGCTCAGCGATTTGCGGCCGGGGCCACCAGCGCGATGGCGCTCGCGCCGCGCGCACATATCCACCAAGCTGCTGAACTCCGACTCGGACACCGCGATGTACGCCCCCTCCGGCCATTGCTCATGCACGGGCAGGCGGTAGCTCTTGCACACCAGCTCGCACTCACCTTCGGCGGTGGCGTCGTCGTCGCCGCACAGATCCGGATGATGCGACATCCACAGGTACATCTCCACCCGTTCGCCGCGTTCGTCCGCCTCTACGCCATTGGCCGCATCAGCATCGATCCTGTTGTCGACAGGCGAGCCGGCTTCGCCGCCATCTTGTTGCTTGAACAGGACGCCATGCTCAAAGTCGCTCCTGCTGCCGACGCCGCTTGCGGCGGCACTCGCCAACGGGCAGAGAAGTAGGCAGCCGAGCACCGTAGGCGGAAGCATCTTCGTCAAGCCCACGATACGGCCGCGAAGCAAATGAAGCGTGCGCAGCTTAAGCGCAACATCGAATTGTTTCGCATTGCACTTCGCGCTGCGACCGCCGGCGGGAATTGTGCACGCGTGCTCACCGCAGAGCCGGGTGATAAGTCCGCCCACAGCGCGCCCACAATTCGCAATTAATACACAATTAGCGTAATTAATCATACCGGAGCGCAACTGATTACGGGCGCAATAAAGTTGCTAAAAATGCACTCAAGCAGGCGACAAAACCATCTGGAACATTCAAAAGTTGGTTAGCAAACTTCAAACGCCTAGCGCTAGCAGGCATCCCAATCCTATCACAGCTAACAATATATTGCGCGCTAAACACGTCACCCTTAACTTAGCACTTTTACTATTATCATATAATAATTTGTTGAAATACAATTATTTACATACATCTTTTAAAATTGTAATTTCATTTCACGCGGCGGAACGCTCGGCGCAGCAACCGTCTCTGCACTAATCATATACATAGAATCATCTGCATTTAATTTATATCATATTCTCCATGATAATATAATAATGAGTTGACGACTCGTCTCTCCGGCTAGTTACGTGCGTCATTTTCAAACTATTTGCGCGGTGTCTCCAACCACAACTAGAAATATATGTACTTTGTTCAAAATCGTGTTTTTGCATCGCTTTGCGCTTTTCAATAGCGTTCAGCGGGCTGAACGCGCTCATCGCCTCACCTAGTATGTACATCGTTTGGAATGCCTGTCATCAACTCAATGCGGCTCCCTTTGCATGAACCAGAGCCATTTCGCGCGGCGAGGGAGCAACAAACGTAACGTCCGCGCGGCGAGCGAAAGCGCGCGCGCGCGCAGAGCAACTGCAAGACGAGCCAAATCGAGGCCGCGGCAACGAAAACGACGGCCGCCTTGCTTCCTCCCTACACGATCAACGCTGCGCCGCGTAATATCGCGCAACGTTAGAACGGTGAATGAAAAATAATACGAGTTGATGTTCGCGAAAGGATAGGCGACCGCTGCAGGGTTCCGGGGATGGAAGGGTGGTACGAACGTGAGCCGCGCGCCCGCTCTCGACAAACTGGATAAATAACACATAACTATCGATAACATATTGACGTAACTAATAATCATAATAATAGCAATAATGAACGCGTTCATTTTTGTTGGGTGGGTGGGCGACGCGCGGATTTTCGTTACTCGTGGGCCGACACGATAAGGCGCTTTTCGTCGCGCGAGTTTTCCGGCCGCGCACGCGTCTCGACGCCGCCGGCGCGCTCGCGCACAGGTAGCGACAACGCTCCGCGGGCAACGACCGCGAACAATTGGGCGGGATCGGAGGAAGGCGGGAGGTGGGGCTGTCGAGAAGGGCTGCCACCACCGCGGCGTTTCGTCCGCGTCGAAGAGGCGCGACTCGCAGGTGGTGCCCGTGTGGGTGGGTGTGGGTGTGAGTGAGAGAAGAGAGAGAGTCGGAGAGGAAAGCGTCGCTAAATATTGTCGGTTCCTGTCCTCCTCCGAACTGGGTCGTTTTCGGCGCTGCACGGTCCGCCTCGAACGGCGCGCTGCTGGGCGGGCCGGGCGGGGCCGACTTACATGCCGTAGCCCTGGTACTGCATCTGGTGGTTGTACCCCGGCTGCGGCATGTACGGCTGCTGCGGGGCGTAGCCGGGCGCACCGGGCGGCATACCTGCCGGAAGAAACACGATACGATTAGCGACAACACGACGCACCCAACTCGCCGTCCGCATAAGCCACCCAAATTGCACGCGGCATCTGCTCATCAACCAGAAAGTGCTACTCGAGGTGCTGAGCAACACAACAGAAACAACATTCGATGATAGCCGCACACGGACACAAAGCGAGCGTGAGAGAGAACGCAGGGATGGTGTTTCAGGGATTGCGTCGCTTACCCATGCCCGGACCGGCCGTGAGCATCAGCTGCGGCTCGGCCATCATCATCGGCTTGTTCGTCTCGTGCTGCTCGGCCTCGCTCTGGCGCTGCGCGTCCGACTGCTCCAGCTTCGCCACCTTCTGCGAGAGCTCGCGCGTCACCTGGATGAGGTACGGCATCGCGAAGTCCATGATCTTGTGGCGCCAGGCGAGCTCCAGGATCACGTCCGGCCGCAGCAGGTCGTAGCACTGGAGCAGCGCAATCCAAGCACCAACAAATCATTCCAGTCCGATCCACCACCGCTCGCCCTCTACTGCCATCGTACGCACCTGATACAGACACGCCGAGAAGCAGTCGAACGCCTTGCGCTCCAGGAACCACGCGAGCAGCTCCTCGGCCAGCTCGCCCTGGCGCGACTCGGCCGTGTACTCCATCGCGTCGCGGAACAGCTTGTCCTTCTTGCACAGCTCGACGCTCTGCTTCCACCGGTTGTTGCCCTTGTAGAGGTACGCGGCGATGCGGCGGAACTCGGTCAGCTCGTGCTTCTCGAGGCTCTGCGCCAGCCCGATGTTGTCGAAGTTGTCGAACGCGTCGATGGAGGTGCGCAGCCCCTGGAAGTCCTCCTCCTCGATGAGCAGGTTGTTCAGCGCCTCGTTGATCGCTTTGTTGTTCAGCGACTGCACGCTGCGCAGGTAGCTCTTCACCAGCTGCAGGTGGTTGGTCTTGGCGAAGAACGCCACCGCGCGCGAATGGTCCATGCGCGGCGCGAGCACCAGCAGCAGGTCGTTCAGCAGCAGCGGCTTGTAGTCGAGGTAGAACTGGATCGCCTTGTAGTACAGCTCGATGTTGGCCACCTTGGTGATGATGTCCTTGAAGTGGCCCTCGCGCCACGCCTCCGTCGGGTGCGCCATCATCGCCAGCACGGCGTTGTCGTACTCCTCGTACTTGTCGTAGAGGAAGACCAGCTCCGCCCAGAGGTGCGCCTGCTCGGCGGCGCGCAGCACCTTCGGGATGTTCACGCGCGACCAGAACAGCTCGAGGTGCTCGCGCATCTTCGCCGGCTTGTACCGGCTGTAGAGGATCGCCAGCTCGGTGAACATGCCCATGTGCGCGCGCTCGAGCCCCAGCGCCGCCTCCAGCAGCCCGATCAGCTCCTCGAAGTAGCCGCGCTCCTGGTAATAGTTGATCAGGTCCTGCAGCTCGTCGGCGTGCACGACGATGTGCATGCCGCACATCTGCGCCAGCCGGAACTCCTCCGCGTCCACGCACGCGAAGCACACCTCCTTCCACGTACGCGTCGAGTTCGCCTTGCGCGCGCCGTCGACGGCGCCCTGGAACTCGCGCAGGTGCACCAGCGTGATCGCCAGCCGCGCGAAGTTGCTCACGTTGTTGTAGAGCAGCTTGGCGGCGTCGAACATGCGGTCGTCGAAGCAGCGGTCGCCGATCTTCTGGATATCGGCGTGGTTCGGCCCGCTGATGAACTCCTCGAGGTCGGCGAGCCGGCCGGTGCGCGCGTACGCGTAGATCAGCTCCGACTCCACGTAGCTCTCGCGCGCCTTGCGGCGCGCCATCTGCAGGTAGCGCACGAGGTCCTCCCAGCTGTTGGCGCGGCTCGCCGTCTCCACCACCGCCATGTACGCGGAGGGGTCGTCCGCCTTGATGTACGAGTCGATCGCCTCCTTCACCATGCCGCCCTGCAGCTGCGCCTTCGCCAGCTGGCTCCACACCGCCGGCTCGTTGCAGCGCTCGGCGAACTCGTAGGCGCGGTCGAGGTTGTTCACCTGCTCGATGAGCACCTGGATGGCGCTGGTGTTGACGTCGAACTTCTTGAAGATGGCGAACGCCTCCTCGTAGAGGTGGCTGTTGATGGCGATGTTCGCGATGTCGGGCGCGTCGTAGTTGTCCAGCCGGTTGATGTAGTCCATGACGCGCGTGGTGTCCGCCTTGATGGCGGTGAGGATGAGCAGGTTCTGCAGGTTGCGGTGGTCGGAGAAGACGGAGTTGTCCAGCACCACCTTCTCGAGCAGCTCGATGAGCTCGTTGGGCAGGTCGGCGGTCATGAACGCCTTCACCGTGATGGAGATGTCCTCGGGGTCCTGCGTCTCGTTGAGCGCCGTCTGCACCACCTGGTCGATCAGCTGGCGGCGGTAGGGGTTGGCCTCGACGAGCACCTCGGCCCACAGCTCCGGGTCGCGGCGCCGCACCAGGTAGCGCGCCTCCGACTTGAACAGCGAGTTCTCGTTGCAGACGGCGATCAGCTCGCGATCGCACTGGCCGCGCTCGTAGGCGACGAACGCCAGGTGCGGGTCGCGCTTCTCACAGTAGCGGCCCACCACGCGCGAGTCGTACCACTGGTTCTCCTTGAGGAAGCGCTCGGCGTTGTTGTTCGCGTCGATGTAGATCTTCGCGAGCGCGTTGTGCGTCGCCGGCTCGACGCAGCCCTCGTGGAAGCGCGACTCGAGCCACGGCAGCAGCAGCTTCAGCCGGTTGCGCTTCTCGACCTCCTCGACCAGCTCGTCGGTGCTGAACTGGCCGCGCACGACGAGGATGAGGTTCTTGATGATGTCCTCGCTGCAGTCGACGTCGAGCAGCCCGCCGACCACCACCGGCAGGCGCGACGGGTTCACCTTCTGCACGTAGATCTCGATGTACTTCTGCAGCGAGTTGCGGTAGAGGTAGAGCACCAGGTCGTGCACGAAATCGAAGCGGTCGCAGACGATGATCAGCGGCAGCTGGTCGGTGAGCTTCGCCTCCTTGAGGAAGTTCTTGACGCGCTCGGCGTTGTAGCAGTTGCTCTCGCGGCAGATGCGCTCCACCTCCTTGATCTGGCCGGTCTTGCACGCCGACTGGATGTACTTGAAGTGCACCTCCTGGTCCTGGCTGAAGTTGACGATGGAGCCGAGGAAGTAGAACAGGCCCTCGTAACTCTTGAAGCCCTCGAAGAGGTCGATCAGCGCCTTGGTGGTCAGCTGCTCGTGGTACTTGGTGGCGATCTGCACGCAGATCTGCAGATTCTGGCGGATGTTCGCCGTGAGCATCGCCTTGAGGCACTCGAGGCTGTCCTCCACGCTGAGCGTGCCGAAGAAGCCCACCAGCCAGTCGACGGAGAGCAGGTGCGTGTGCACCACGGCGCGCTTGATGTCGTAGAGGTCGGTGTAGTGCTCCAGCGCGCGCTGCAGGAGGCCGGCCTTCTCGCAGAGCTGCGCGACGTGCGCGCGGTCGTAGTGCGTGAACATGTTGTTGCCGAGGATGGCGTCAGCCACCTGCGGCGCCGACATCAGATTCATCTCCAGCAGGCGCGTCTGCAGGTGGCCCTCGGCGGGGCGATTGTTCTTGAGCGCGTCGAGCAGGAAGGCGGTGCACTGCTGCACCATGTTCTGCTCCATGAAGATGTCGACGATCTGGTTGATGTCCGCCAGCGGCTCCTCGTCGGCGACAAGCATGGAGGCGAAGGCGGCGCCCTGCTCCGGATTGGTGCGCATCACGGAGCGCAGCAGGTAGATGTAGTCCGGCGCGTAGCTCACCTTCTTCGCGTAGATGACGATCTTCTGGAACTGGCCGGTCTCGGCGAAGCACTGGATCACCTTGGCCGGCACGTTCGCGCGGAGGTAAACGGCGAGCGCATACGAGGGCTCCGCCTGCTTCACCAGGTCGCCGAGCTCCTCGGAGCACTCCAGCTTCTCATCCTTAAGCCACTTCTCGAGCAGCTGCTTGCGGCCCTGCGCCAGCACCGGCTTGACCAGCTCCAGCGACTCGTACCGGTTCAGCTTGCCCTGGTCGAGGAGGATGCCGAAGTACTGCAGCAGCGGGCTGTTCTGCCCGCTGGGCGCCTGCACCTGCTGGAACATCTGGATCGTGGAGGGCGTGCGCAGAATGCCCTTGGGCGCATTGGCGGCCACCTTGGCCGCCTCCGCGTACGAGCCGTTCTGGAAGAGCATCTGGAACTTGGTGCTGAAGAGCTCCTCGGCCCCGGCGAGATTGTTGCGCGCGGCGAGTCGCAGCGCCAGGTCGGGGTTGTGGAGCGCCGTGTTGACATAGCGCACGATGCACTCCTCGTCCACGGACACGGAGAGCACCTGCCCGCGCCGGTTCACGCCGATGATGCCGCCGGTGGACTCGTGCGGCGCCGTCACGAAGATGGTCTCGTTCGAGATGCGGTTCATATAGATGCACGTCGCCGTCTCGATGTCGTAGAGGTGGATGTAGCCGTACTTGGTGATCAGATAGATGCAGTCGTACTTGGCAGATACCTGCATGGCGACGGGGAAGTCGTTGGCCGCCTCCGACGGGAAGAAGACGTCGACGGTCTTCTTCTGGAAGGGCTGGTTGCCGGAGGGGCTCTGCCCGACCTGCAACG
>JAAAKC020000006.1:1011441-1022083 GCA_010014765.2 Aenictocupidus jacobsonorum | reverse complement strand
GGGACGAGCGCCAGAGTGTGGTTGCGTTACATTGTTTCATTCATTGATACAAAGCGATAGTACCTCAAGACGTACAAATAATATTTCCAGACACGAAGTACCAGTGACGTGTCACCCCATCACCATTGTGCACATGGACGAGGACGTAGTGGTGGTGAACAAGCCTGCCTCTATTCCAGTAAGTGGCGATGAGACTGCCAAACATATACCTCTTACAACAAACCTTCTTTCAGTTGTTACCATTTCTGTTTGTTTACTCTCTTTGTACGTGCGCATCAGCGCAAAACGATCAGACGCGAAGCCAAACGAACGCGACGGAGAATCGCAAGGCCCTGCAGTACCCCTAACTTCATACACTAACGACTTCCGCATTGAAAACTAATCGAACGCTAATCCTAATTCGTACTTCTCTCCGAAACAATTAACACGAACTCCAGCACCACCTTTTCAATGTTCAGTGCGCGGCGCTTGGGTTGGTTTTCACATGTGGCGCGTGGGAGGCAAAGTGCAATACGATCGAAGGCGTGCCTGCACCTCCCTGGGGCGCTTTTTAAAGTGCTTTCTTGTTGGTTGTTTTGCAGACATGAGACCCCCGTGTTAGCAAACCCAATCGAGTTAATACATGTAGATGAAGACTTAGTTGTTTTGGATAAACCGTGTTCTCTTCCGGTGAGTAGTACCGCGTGGTTCCGCCCCCCCCCCCCCTCCACCCGCATACCTACACGAATGTACCCACCAGACACCCGAACCTCTTCTAGTCGCAACCAAGGGAGGCGCATGCGAGAGAGGGGGAAATGCGGCGGAAGTCGCCGCAATTGAATGAACCTAGCTGCGACCCCAGCGCATGCTAATCGCACGCCCTTCGCGATCCCTCCAATAACAAATCGGGGAGTCTGTGTGCGGCGATAACTTGCTTGCAGATGAGAAGTGGCGCTCGGGTTTTAATTAATTGCCATCATCATCCCGATGGCGTGCTCGGCCGCCAAGCGATGCCGTCAATTGGAAAAACACTGAAGAGGACTCTCGCCATCCGAGCGCCAGCAAACGGGCATCTAACCGGCTTTCATCACGTACTAATTACTTCACTATGGGTTTTCAATGGTTTTCGGCTGTTTCCGGTGATTTATGACACGGTCGAGTTCGTTTGGAATCTAACTGAACCCCATTTTGTACAATATGTATATATTATCTGACGTTAACCCCAGTCACGCGACGCATTCACAAGAATTGCAACCAGCGCAGCTAAAAATGTTGCCGGTTGGCAAAATGTGAGAGAGTTCTGTATATTATTATTATTCATTTTACTGAAATGCTCCTACAAGTACACAACTTTGCCTTAAGATTTCTGTTTGTATACTCATTGAGTGTTTCTTTTCGCACATCGTCTGGGTTCTCCCTTCCGGTAGGTGCATCCATGCGGCAGATACAGACACAATACGGTCGTCTTCATCCTCGCCAAGGAGTACAACTTGAAGAACTTGCGCACCATACATCGGCTCGACCGGCTGACTAGCGGGCTGCTCCTGTTCGGCAGGTCGCCGAAGAAGGCGCGACAAATGGAGCACCAAATTAGGAACCGATTAGTGCAAAAGGAGTACGTCTGTCGGGTGGAGGGAGAATTTCCAAAGTAAGTTCACACCGGCTTGCCCAGTAGCTGAGCAATGAAGACTCGGGCGATTTTACCGCTGCGGCCTTCTTTTTGCCGACGTTCGCACCCGCCGCCTCCTTCAGCTTCCCACTTCGCCTTCATTGCCTCGTCACTCCGCTGGTGAAACATTCAACAATGCAATTTAACTTCGGCACCTCGCCTGCATTTTTTATGCGGCGCGCGCGCCAAGTTTTCCCTTTCACATCACACGCCTCCGACGCAAGGGAGTCGCCGACAGCTACATCCTAGTGTGAACGCTAATTTGATTGCCTTTGTGCCCCCTTACGTGACCAGTGAGATCATCGAATGCAAGGAGCCCATCGAAGTAGTTAGCTACAAAATCGGCGTGTGCAAGGTGTCGCCGAAGGGGAAAGACTGCACGACGATTTTCCAAAAGCTGGGATTCAATGGCAAGACCAGCATAGTGCTCTGCAAGCCGAAGACGGGGCGAATGCACCAAATCAGGGTGCATCTTCAGTACTTAGGTAAAGCGAGCATAATTTCGCCGATGGTGGCGATGCATGTATTCCGTTTGTTGGACGTCTGCAGGCTATCCCGTCGTTAATGATCCGCTTTATAATCACGACGTCTTCGGGCCGATGAAGGGCAAAGGCGGCGACCTGGGCGGCAAGACCGACGAGGAGCTCGTCCGCGACCTAATCCACATACACAACGCTGAGAACTGGCTCGGCATGGACGGTGACAGCGAGCTGTCCATGTTCAACCCGCGCAAAGGCGGTGACCTTGACGAATCTCTTGTGGCGACATTTGCGCAGAAAGGTAGCACCCGATCACCTAAAAACCGCCCACACATTTAAGAATGTACACAATTCTGCTTCGGTCTCCACAGACCGAGTCTTGGGCGACGATGATGGTGATCCTGTGTCCCGGGAGCCCTCTCCGTGCGATGATAGTATGGAGAACAATACGCCCATCGCCTGCGAATCCAGCTCGCATCCCTTGACGTTATCGCCCCTCTCGGCGGTGGGAGTTGTCAGCATGATGCCGAATATCCAAGCGTGCAAGGACAACGACGCTAAGGTCACCGTGGCCACGCAGACCGGGCACGAGGCGCCCGACTTCAGCTTCAATCCGGACAAGATGACCGTCGACAAGCACTGCTACGAGTGCAAAGTGCGGTACAGAGATCCCAAGCCGCAGGACTTGGTTATGTACCTTCACGCATGGAAGTACCGGGTAAGCATGAGTCACATGGCCCCTGCTGCGCCCTGATTGCTAAGGGATGCCAGTTGTACCCTCAGTTGCGAAAATCTAACTTTTGTGTTGTAACGCTGCCGCGATGTGTTTGTTCAGGGTCCCGGCTGGGAATACCAAACCGAACTGCCCACGTGGGCCAGCGTCGACTGGGTGGATCCCAACGACAGCGACTAGTTGATTCAGGACCCACGCCACGCGAAGCGGAACGCAAACACGGATTTAATTGTATTTCCACTCAATTTAAGATTGCTGCAGATCTTCACAAAGAATGTCAATCCCCCTCCTTAGTTTTTAATGCTAGAAGTAAGTTTTAAACAATCTTCCCTTAGTTCTAAGCATAGAAACGCACCAAAATCGTTGATTTAGTTTTAAGTCTCAGTCTTTGACAAAAGGAGAGGCGCACGTATGCGGCCAGCTACGTATTTCATTTCTTTTCTGAACCCAACATGTACCAATGTGTGAACCAACAGTAAAACCAAACAATTTCCACCTGCACCCGCTGTACACGGAAATAAAATATTTTTGTACATCCACGTACTGATTAACACGCAGAAGAAACAATAATATCGCCACCAAACCTAATGCATAGCACCATTCAAGTTGAAGTGCCATGAAGACAACCAATAAAAACCAAACAAAAACGAAATCTTAAAAAGAAATGCTAAACGTAATATTACTGTACTGGATTACAATCGTGCCTTGTAATAATGTACGTTGTCGCAGATAGTTTATCACGAAACTGTTTAAAACAATGATAATGAGTCAAAGTGTTTAATACTATATCTCCGTAAATGCAACTCATATCAGATGCAACATTAAAATTAAGAGTATATATTTATTGTTTACGTCACTATCGGCGCAATGGAAAGATGTAATTTAGGATTCTTAAATGTATACATGTTAAGCACTGACATGGATTGTTATAAAATGTGATATACAGAGTGATTCGAATGTGTATTCTACATGTCGATTCATCAAGATACATATTATAACGAATACATTAATGACTGTATATTACGAACATAGCGCAAGTTCATGCGTACACCACATTACACACGTATATGAGCATAACAAATATGAATTAATTGTGAACGCAATTACACAAATAAAATAGAATAAATAAACGTTGTTTTGTGATAGGATGTAAGGTCAGTGCTTAATTTATAAATTATGGGTAATAACGACATTAAATATATGATTTGAAAGACGTTGCTCAGATTAGTTGAAATGTAGATTGTTTTCAATGTTTGGTTGATGTGTGGTAAGGTGATGTAAGTTGAACGATCGCCGACCTACTGTAGCATTAATAGGGACCCGTAGATAGACATTTTAAAATTATTCTTGTTTGTTTCATGTAAAAATCAAATTCTCAATATCGTTATCCTGACTTGATTTTTACATTTGTTACTTTGAAAATAATTAGATTCTGTATTTTTGACTAGTTTGTAAGCAACCTAGCTGTAAAAAGATACGATTCATAGCTTTTGACCACAAATTATATATCCGGCTTGTAAGAAGACAGCTATTATGATGAGAAAATCCATATCATTCATCCACAGTTCACTAATGTGATTACGGTCGTAATATAACCATTAGGAGGACTAATCAATACTTTAAAATATTTAAAAAGAAACGTGAAATGAGAACAAACATTGTGAAACAATCCCAATCAATTGAGCTTATATAAAAAGGTTTTGGTGCAGAACGTAATAACAGAGCTTTGTGTAGTTAATCTGTTATATTCAAAATTCGACATTTTGTTACTGTAATGTAGATGCTTATAGCGCTTCCTCTTCAGAAAATCTTTTATTATATTACCGCTAATTGTCGATAGCTATAATTACGGTAACTATAAATTTACACAAATTCAAGACATTAGATAATAATACATATTGCTATCAACAGTAAAAGGCGTTAGAAATAGGTGCAATTTGTAACTTTTACACCACATTAAGCGTGTACGAAACTCGTGCATTCAAAACTTCAAAGAGGAATATTTAATATAAAAGGATATTTACGAAAGAAGGAAAAACATTGTAGAATCAAAATGAAGTAATAAAAATAACGCAGTGTACCAATCGATTTAAAAAGGCATACACATGCATAAATATGATAGCAAAATTTATAAAATGTATTTTTCATAAAAGAATTTTTAACATTGGATAATATCTATTAGAGAGAATTTAATGCTTCGCCGACCTTTAGTTGATAAAGTTGCGATTTGAATGAAGAAAAGCGGAGTAATGAAGAATTATGCTAATTATCTGTAGTTTGCCAGAAGAACTTTATCGCAAGAGTTCTTTTCTGTTTAATAGGCTCTTTCTCTTGTAGCTTCTACGTCTCTGCGAAACAGACAATATAATACCAGACGCGCACCAATATTCGATGAAACTCGTTAGTTTCTGTTTATGTTTGCAGTATTTTGAAACCATTTCTTTTGTACACTCTGTGGTTCTACAAACTGAAAAATGTGGTACTTGACAATTTAAGCAAGTTGTAAACCAATTGTGAATTAATCTATTGTACACTGTTTTGTTCACAGCTTTTATCATCTGTGATGAATTAGAATTGTTATTAATTTCTAATGCTGTAAGAAAGCAATTTTATGTACAATGTAGATATGTAAGTAATTGTAGTTTGTGTGTGTTTTATTATTTAAATGATAGTTTCTTGTCAATGATTGTAACTTTTACAATTATAATTATGACAGGGTTTGTTTGCAAGTATTTCTTAAACCGATTTCATGGTTTTAAATTATAAACCTGCATCAAAGATTACATATTAATTGCAATTTGTGTATTCACCAATTGATCACATATCACATATATTGTACTAGGCATTGGCGTGAATTCACTGAAACACCATGAATCCCTAGGTGGAATTAATCAGGAAATATCTCAAATTGTATATTTTACTTCATAATAATTATTTCTGGTCACTGAATAGAAATGTTTAGAGAATGAATTGAATTGGCCTAGCTTATTGCATAAGAAATTTACCAAAGACGTAGTTGCAGTTGTTGGCTTTCATTGCTTTCATAATCGGTCGTAATCCCAATTATCTGAAAAAGTATTGTCTGGCATTGTTTGATTTTCTAGATTAGGAATCCAGCATTTTTCACACAAGCAATCGTACCTGTTTGCCTGAGCGCGTTGAGGAATATCAATTCTTATGGCACAAATATTAGATTAGATATAGATTATAACTCTGGGTTTAGTTTTTGTGACACAAAGGGCCTGTTTCTGGGGCAAACTTTTGAGTTCACTTGCAATTTGTTGCGGTACGAGCGTGCATCGACCGTTTAGAATAGAAGGGTAATAACAAAAGCAACAATTCAAATCTGTGACAAGGGCAATAAGCTGCCAAAATTTATCTAAAAATTGCGTAGACAGTAGCACACACAATAACCCGTTTCTAATGAACAAGCGAAACTACAAGCAAATTTTGTGACAGGAAATAGCGCGTTTTTAAAAGTGTGGTTATATTGTTTTTGGACAATTCTGCTTTCGACTATTAATATAAAGAATAATAAATAAATAAGTACAAATGGGTGTTCGTGGGTTAACAACTTTTATAGCTAAAAACAGTGACAAATATATGCAATACTATGAGTTACATAATGGATATCTAATCATTGATGGCAATAATTTGGCTGTGCAACTTTATCGATGGCACGTGAAATGTTTTGATTGTTACGGAGGTGATTATGACATGTACGCGCAAGCTGTGAGGACTTTCTTTGGAAACTTTCAAAGGTGTAACATCACACCTCTAGTTATTTTTGATGGCTGCTATGAAAACAAGAAACTTAAAACAATCTATGACAGAGTACGAGATAGGGTATCAGCCTCAAAACGCCTTGATTCATCAACGGAAGGATCTATTTCAGTCTTCCCACTGTTTCTTCGGGAACTTTTCACTGAAATTGTAATTAGTACAGGATACAAGACTTTTCGTTGTGAGTTTGAAGCAGATTATGAAATGGCTTGCCTTGCAAAAACAATCAATGCTCCTATATTGAGTTATGATTCAGATTTTTACATATTTGGTGTGTTATACATTCCATTCCCTGACCTGGATGCTAATCCTAAATATAAAAGTGATACCAATGGAAAGCCGTATCACTACATGGAGTGCAAACTGTACAATGTTGATAATTTTCTAAAGGCAATTGGAGGCATGAATAAAGATGTGCTTCCTCTGTTGGCAACTATAGCTGGTAATGATTATATAGCTGCAAGAGTATTTAAGGAGTTTTACAGTCAATTGAAACTGGTAAAGAAACACAAAATGGAATCAGGCCAACAAAGAAAAATTGAAACACTTATTAAGTAAGCACAATGTTAGCATCAATTGCTTGCAGTATATTAAATATCTTGAAAATTATAGCTGGTTGCTGCATGAAACATATGAGTCAGCTGCTAGGAAAATCCTGGGAAGATTCAAACGCGAACATCGCGAAAAACTAGCTGAAAAAATCGAGGCGGTGGCGGGTGGATATCACTGTATCAGGAGTAATTTACTACCATATTTTGGCATTGAGGAATCACGCACTGTGGATTCATCATTGCGAAGTGGAAGGCGTGACTCACAACTTGATTTAGCCAACATACCCGATGTTCAAGGCTCTGCGACTGATGTTGATTTCGAGGAAGAGGAGATTATA
This sequence comes from Aenictocupidus jacobsonorum, assembly GCA_010014765.2. Lineage (NCBI taxonomy): Eukaryota > Metazoa > Arthropoda > Insecta > Coleoptera > Staphylinidae > Aenictocupidus > Aenictocupidus jacobsonorum. Next base: position 1,014,551 of record JAAAKC020000006.1, on the reverse strand, counting down.
GTGGAGGAAGCGCCTGGTGAGCTCAACCTAGAAAGACTCGATGGACACTTTCCCGAATGGTTTGTACATCAGTTTAAATCGTGTAATTTCCCCGCTTGGTTTATGGATATTGCAGTACACAATCGGTATTTCTTCATTCCACAAATGGAGAGTTTTGATCAGCCGCACTCTCATACGATTAGTTTGAGCCTTCTAGCGGCTTTGCATAAAATCCTACGTTCTAATATAACAAATGAATGGAAAAAACAATTATTTAAAAAGGAACTTTCATACATTTCTAGACAGGGGAAAAATTTCATTGCTACCCAATTGTTACCCCTTTGCACATTACAATTACCCACTTTGAATGAAATCCCAGGAATGACTGTTGAAGAATTAATGGAGCACCTGCACATTATTTTAGAGATGAGTGATGATGACTTGAGTGACTTCCTTAATAAGTTTGATAATAGCTGGAAGTTGTTTGCACTTACGATATTATTTTGGGCGAGACAATTCAAGGATGTGAATAAAATTCACATTTACGCATTGGTTCTAAGCGGCATTACTTTGCACACAGTGTGCAGGAAGGTTGGTTTTATCCGCACGCTAAGAGACGTTAACCGAAAGTTAAAGAGCTCACCATCCCTGGAACCATATTTGATTTTCATGCGAGAAGTACTTTCTTTTTTCTATGTGGACAATACAGCTATGCAACATTCAAAGAAGCATTATGATATTCATACGATAGATCGTTTTGCACGCTTTCAAAGTGCTTTGTTCCACATTAAATATCTTAACAAAATACTGTTAGCACCATATGAAGATCTTTTGATCTCTGACTTCTATGATGGCACATTTATTTATAACGTTTACTTTACATTGAAGAGGCGTGGAGATCCTCTTACCTTTCTTAAGAATATGTGCTTGGGATGTGTGGATGTGTTCAATCAGTTTTTACAAATCGCAATTGAAATCATATGCAAACTGGAGAACATTGCTGATGGTAATAAAAGGCCTAGGAAAAGGAAATCTGGAAATAAAAGTAGCACAGAACCCATAGAACCTAAGAAATCCGAAAATGTGGAAGAGCCTGGACCAAGTTATGACCCAAATAACACATATTCCATACTGAATCTAATATAATTTAAAGATCAACTAAGAATTGCTTGTTCTATAAAATGTATATGTTTAGCATTAGTGTTTACATACATTTATTGTAAATGTAAACTCCTTCGATGTACAAGCAACCTTTATATTTTTCAACTAATTATATATGTTGGGCATAGCTATTTGCAGGGTTCAATGCGTTTGCGAACGTGCTTCGCCATTGGATCATCGTCGCGAATTACTGTGTATTCCAATTTGTACTGTTTGTTGTCACCATCCTTCTCATTGTATAGGTATAGTGCCCCCATTGCAAGGCCTACACCAATCAATCCCATGAAAGTGCTGCCAACAATTTCGGGAATTTCGTTCCAGGCGCGTCTGAAGAGGCTGATGCTACGGGTGCTCATCTTATAATTTATCTATAATCAAGCCACTCTTCTGAAAATAATTACACCTGGAATATGGGTGCCGTCAACGAGGAGTGCTTGAACTCTCCCAAGCATAGAGGTTAGGAATAGTTGTGACATTTGTTACACAACAGTAGGCGCTGTAAGCAATGTCTGTTCAAACAAAGTTATAAGTCCTTTGCTACAAAAAGAAATGAAATGAAAGTTATACAAATTATTACACAAACTTTTGGGAGTATTCAATTTAGAATTCGCTCGACAAGAATTGACGATTACGGCGTGTGAGCATGTATGTTGGAGGAAAGGCGTAAATACGCGCTAAAATTTGTTTATACAACTGAAAACTGACTTATAATTATTTATATACAACATATTTTTCTACTAAGTTTTGATTACTGCTCGCAATATTAACTTTTAAAAGTTACAGACAAAGTTAAAGACAATATTCTGCCACGCATGCGTCGATTAGTTTTTTTTATCTCAAAAAATTGTACCAGGCTGTATCATAACCCCTTCAATGTTCTTGTGATCATTCTGAATGCTGGCCTGTTTTCGTAATGCCGTTCTGTGCATTTTGTTTTCAATAATTTTCAATTTCATAAACAAATGTCAGTTGTAGAACAAGATACATCACATCATGTGCAACAAAGTCTTTGTAAAACGCGCCCTCTCTATCGACAAGGAAAAAAACTCACAGCTGTTAAAGTCTACACAGTCACCTCAGAATCTCAGCACTTGTATATCTATGGAGTGCCGAAAATTAATCTCCGCAGTGAACTGAAATCCATGTGCATTAAATATGGACAAATACATACTATTCATGTGGTTGAAAATGTTGAAACTGAGCCTTTCACTGAGTGCTACCATGTAATGTATCAGAGGATTCAATCAGCAAGAATAGCAAAAAGATTTCTGGATAACAAATCATTCTATGGTGGGATTCTACATGTCTGTTATACACCAGAACATGAGACATTAGATCAATTGAAGTATAAATTAGAACAGAGAAGATATGAAGTTCTCAACAAATTGCATGGAGGACAAGTAACAAAGCCTAATTTTAAAGAAGTTACACAAGACCTATTAAATATAACAACTAAGGTTGCTGATAAGCAAGGAAATATCAGCAGAATTATCAATAGAAAGAGAAAAAGGCCTGCAGTTGAAATAACTGAAGAGAGTATGGCTGGTGTTGATCCAATGCTCGTATGGAAGGATATTCCTAAGGATTTAGATCCCAGAATTAAAACAGATTCACTAGGATCATCTATGCCAAAGAAACATTACAAAATTATCAAATCTCAGGATAGTAATCAGGAAGACAAAGTAAAGATACAAATAAAAACTAATGCAGTTTATGGACCACAACTACCAACAAATACTGACTTGAACCAAGTCCAGGGAGAAATTAACCCAGTCTTTAACAGACTTTTGGTACCAACACAGGTAGTTTTATCCAAAGAATATATTTATAGACACAAAAAGAATAATGCTGATACCAAAATATTGTTTCGGAATAAAGCTGGGCAAAGTTAATATAGGTAATGATGTTGTCTAAATCAAACTGTTGTAACCCTAAAATTTATTAATGAAACTTTATTTTAAGGAATTATA
>JAAAKC020000006.1:966144-980256 GCA_010014765.2 Aenictocupidus jacobsonorum | reverse complement strand
AATGTGGCATGATTAATGCGGTAGGTGAGTTGCAAACCTTCCATATTTTTCAAAACCACCGTTTCATGAACGTGTATACCCATCACAGTTGGTTTCAGACTAATTCCATTTTTGACGAAATATACACACGGCTGGCGCGCATGTCCCACCAGCAGAAACATAACGCGCAAATTGTAATTCTCAATATTGAAGTAATAAAACATTTCAAACGTGCCGGCCTTTTCGGCAATGAAGGTGAACACTGCGTCTGCGCTCCGGCCTTTTTGGACCACACCTTCTGGTGTTTCGCATTGGAATAGGGCCAGATTACGTTCTTTGAGACATTTTTCCCATCTATAAGTGAATTTTTCGCCAGTAGGATTTATGATGGAAAATTTACTACAGAAATAAGTAATTAGCATGCAAATTGACTTTCTCTATATAACTATACTTCTGGACTGGAATGCCAAATCCAATCGCCTCGAACTCCAAAACTTTTGTGTCTTCCTCGGGTTGTATCTCACAGTTTTTCCTAGTGCCGCGGGGTCCCTTCAAATAATCACTTTGTTCGATACGAAAATGGTATAAGGGTAGGATACTCTTCGCGGCCACTTTTAAAGAAATATTTGCCAAGGTCGGATTCAAATTTGGAATATCAGAAGTGACATGGAATTCATAATCTAGTGGTGTGATTGGTGAAAATTTGAAACAAAATTTGCAGCTCTTCATCGGTGCAATTAGCTGTTTTGGTGGCCATATTATCAGTGGAATAGGATCTGAATAAGATAACGATTGCACAGAACTCAAGATGGAGGAAAACGAGGAGCTAAACAAGCTGGAGCGACTTGTTTGAACTGACTTTGGGCGTTGCAGACTTATGAAGTTTTCTGAAAACATTAACTACAGCTTAACAATAGCTATTCATAAACTCCTCATACCGTTCCCTGTCAATGGCTGGGACTTTGCGACCATACATGTTGAAGGTCGTAGAGTTCGCACTTGAATTGGATCCTTGTACCGCTGGGTAATCTGTGCATGTTCCATGCTTTTCTTCATGTAATTGCAGACTGTTACCATCCAATCAATTAGCATGGGCACGTTTGATGTATTTTCCACGACTACGTCAGTCATGTTCGTCTGAAATGTGGTAATCGACACAATGACATATGATAACTATCATCAAATCGAAAAAACTGGGTGCACCACTTACCTGGAACAAGGCCGTATTAGGAATTGTGAGCTCAGTGGTTTCAATATTATACGAGCAATAGTCTACGACAATATTTAAAACAATATGAATGCCCACACCACTTCCATCCACTTCTGTATAACTAGGTTCTACTTTTTTGCTAATTATCTTTGCAATAGCTAAACCTTCTGTGTCACTAACTTCCTCTCTATCCATGCGGATAATAGGTTTTCTATCCGGGGACCAAACCGTGCATTGTTGCCGCTCATCCCAAGCGACATCATCGATTTGCGGTTCCACGTACTCAATTTTTACCAATCTACATATTACCACTTCCTGGAAACGAATGAAGAAACTTATAAAAGCAGATGAGGTTTAAGTTAGATTGAATCACTTACGTTGTTATAAGAAACGGGCTCTTTGGTGAAGAATGTAATAATAATTTCTTTCGAACTCCGTGGCCTCAGATGGCCAACGCTTGGTACAAAATTTAATTGATCTCGAGGAGTAAAAACGAATCTAAAGGTATCTTCGTCGGATAAGTTTCTCAATTTGATGTACTTCTTGCTCAATCTGTTAATCTGTTCATATCCAAAATCTAAGCTGTAAGTAAGCAAGGTAGGCGGGTATTTATGATCATCGTTATAAGATGCGCTTAATAATTCATTGTTGCCAGATGGCATAAAAGACGGCAATTCTTCAATGATAACATCTTCCCTATACCCCTCTCCTATAAGATGTACCTGTAACACACGCAAGTGAATATTTGTATAGAGGTGAAACGCCTATGGGATTGTTGTACCTTCATAAAATCATACGGATTGTTCGAAATGAAGATATTTAAACAAGCATCTAGCTTCTCAACTGTGGTAGGTTTGAAGAGCACTTCAACTTCGATCGATTGACCAGGTTTAATGTGAAAAAGCGTCGAGTTTTCAAAAACAGGCGCCAACATATCACCCGAGGCGGCATGAATTAAACATATACTGCTTAAAGGATCACCAACGACACCCATGGTGATCTTTGTGTCCAAAGGGCTGGGATTGTGTAGCACAATCTTCTTTCGACTTGTCGAATCGAGCAATACGAACCTGTAATCTAGTACGTATTCGTTCGTATTGACAAGTGTAAGATTAACTACTTTCGCAACTGGCAGATGCCCTTCTCCATAAAGGCCAACATCTAATCTATCGGATGACTGTTCCACTGTAAAATGTATAGTTCCTTCATACTTCTACAAAAAGTATCCACGGTTAATACGTCAATCTACATCGCAGACAAATTCAATAGTTACTTCCAATGCGTCAGGCTTGAAGAAGATCGAAAACGTGTCCACTTGGTACGCATCTATATGCAATTTCTCTGGATACACGCGAAATACAGAGCTATTGCTCGTGATGGAAGCACAAACTTGCGCCCCAACTTCACCAACATTGCGAATTTGCATGCACGCCTCCGCCTCTAAATTAACGCACGTGGTGTTGAAGTAAAACATTTTATCAATCAAGACTAGTAAACAATTGGATAACATCTAAAACAAATATGTGTCTCTTATATACATGTAGGATTTATAAATATAAGTTAACCTGCTCGAGGCACAATGCATCTTCTTGCGACTCCGCAATCATGTGTCTCCTGAAGATGTATTCCAAATTGGTAAAGTCAATTTCCGGCATGCAGGCAGTTCCTTGGAGTGAGAGCGGGTGTCCATTTGCGTATATTCCCGTTACACCGGAAATATAAAACAGAACATTCTCCACATAAGTCCCGACCTTTTTCGTGTTGCAAGTGATTTGAATGTATTGCTCGGTATGTGGTTGTACTATGCCCGCCGAGGGCGTGATTGTAAAGATTCCTTGTTTCAACACCGGTGGTTTTACCCTAAAATATTTTAAAAGTAATTTTATATCCAGAAAGTGGCACTATTGAAGAACACTAACTTTTTGCCAGCACCAGAAAGACTCCTTTTACTTTTCCCTCCTGATTTTCGACTCGATTTAACAGTGGTTTTCGACTTTTTCGTCTTTTTGGTACCCTTTGATTTTGTTGACTTAGTGGCTACTGATTTCTTACGTGAGAACCGTGAGGATTTTGATGAACGTCTATTTTGCGCGCCCTGTTTACCTTTCCCTTTACTTTTTGAACTTTTGCGATTCTTCTGCTCCTTGTTGACATTTAATACCGCGTATGTGAAACTGTACTTTCCATTATTTTGAAGCACTATATCCTTTCTCACCTCGGTGTCTACTAGTTGTGGAGAAAATATTAAATCCACAGATGGACACAACTTATATGTGGAACTAAAAACTTTCCCCGTCACACGCAGGTCAAACCTTATAACTTCGCGGTTAACATGTGGATCAGAAACGATCACGTGAAATACTGGCACGCTCTTGAATTCCATTGGCGCGTCGATTTTAAACTTAATTGGTACATTTGTTTCCTCGCTTCGTTTTATATACATATCAATTGAATCTATTGAGGTACTTTTTCTGATTAAACGCATTTCCGAGGTTCCTTCACCTTCATAGGGATTGAACCTGAAAGATGGTGATAAATTCAGAAACAACATCAAAAATGTGCTTGGCGATTACCTAGCTTTAAGATTAAAATTGGATTTGTTTCGGAACGGATAGAAGAAAGTAAATGCTTGTCCTATCTTCATATCGCCCAACATCATCTCGGTGTCAAATTGGAGTTCTACTTCAACTACTTCTGCCCTTAATTTAATCATTTCCTTTAAAATCGGCTCCCCGCAGTGTAGATTTTTGTCAAAGAACTAGAACAGGTGTTCTAATTACTTGCAAGGAAGACAGAAATCTCAGTGCAGTTACTTTGATGTCAATCTCCTGTGTCGGAACAATTTTATACTCAGTTGCTTCGTATGTGAATGTAACGATACTAGTTCCTATTGGTTTAATGTAACCGCTCGTGACGCTAATGCCAAATTTATCCTTGACGTTCTTAAAATTGATTTCCCATTTAGTCCCAATCTGAGACAAGTTCTTAAGCTCCACGTCAATTTTCACGAGGCAATCAAGTTGAACACGTTCGAAGAAAACATCCCGCGGTTTGATTTCAATTGCAAAGTTCGTTCCCAGTTCGGATACATTTATGCAGTTGACACGTGGATTATTGGTAATTGCAAGTACCACGCATGAATAGATGTTTCCTGTTTGCGATGGATGTCCCCGCAACTTAAGGAACTGGGAATTATTGGGTGCAATCATAAGCTCGGTCGGTTCCAACTCAAAGTGATGCGTCGGTTCAAGGAATCCAACGGAGACATGGCACGCGAGATACGATTTACTAATTAAATTTAAATTATCTTCCACTATCAGGCATCTGAAAAAGTACGCCGAGACAAACAATTAATGTTATAATATATCTTACGCCTATCTATAGAAAAAAAATACTCACTCAATTCGAGCACCCACTGGTTGCACTGCTACCGCTCCCATGTGGAATATGTCCTCCTTTTCAAAATAAGCTATTCCTAACTCATGACCACATTTTTGCGGCAATACTTTTGAAAACAGCATCGGTGGATCCATGTATATCTTTGGAATGTCTGCCTTGCCTTCCAAGTAAATTCGAAACGGAATGGGAAGCGTTACAATCTCGACATTATACACATGTGTAAACACTCCGCACCATTGCGGATAGAAATTCACTTCCAGTGTAACTTCATCATTCGGTTGTAGGATCCTCCTTGGAATGAGAGTTTTGCTCGTTCTGGGTGGCAAGTGTCTTTTATTCTGCTTTCGACCTTTCTTGGAATTCAGCGTAGAAGTGGAACTCTTCCGCAGAGCCGCGTGTTTCTTGAACTTCGACATTGATCTAAGAGTGACTAAAGACTTCGAAATTCTATAATCATCCAAATTCGTAATGGTTGACAACTGCGGCAAGAGATTGCTGGTGGAAGCACTTTCGTAGAGAATAAACTGACTTGAGGTACGTTTAAATTCTTCAGCTTTCGGGGGCGACAGAACAGTATATAATTGCTCCGATTCTCGATGGTCCCCGAGGGATGCAATATAAGCCAGAGATAATGCTTCCTTTACCTCTTCGTCATCCACTAAATAATCGGGTACCAATTCTAAGTATATGGATTCAGCATGTGCATTGCATATATACCAAATTGGAATGCCAACTGCACTACGCTTGTGGACCTCAGTCGAAGATAAAATACGAATTGTTTTCCTCTTTGGTGGTAATTCGTGATCGTCGAAATCGCTATCATAGTCATAGTTGTCGTCTACAATTCCCTTGTTCAACTTCCTTTTCCTGTGGTTTTTGGAAGTCCTAGTTTCGGACGTAATTGTGCTTGTGGTATCTTTTGAATCCAATTTCGACTGGCCTCGGTCTTTCTTGCGTGCCTTTGACGCTTGACCTTTAGCGGAAGATTTTACTTTCTGTAATTTGCTTGGATGCTGCAATGTAAATATAAGGCAGTAATTATACCAGTCGAGAAAACCGATACACATACCTCCGCAATTAATTTATTTTCAGCGCGATGCCAATGCTCCAAAATAAAGCGCAATTCCTCTATTTCGGCTTCATCCTCCAATAAGCGATTTTCGATTATTTGTAGCTGGCTTGATTGTCGTGCCACATCGATTTTTTCTTCCCTCTCAACCTTTTTTACTTTCTGATTCTGTTTTTTGCTGTGCTTAGTCGGTACACTTTGTCCTTTCTTGATGAGCGCTGAACTTCTTTTCGCAATTTTCTTATTCATTCTGGCCTTCCTATCTGCCAACCGTCGTCGCGTGTCTACCTTTCTCTGATTTATATACACGTTGTAAAATACCTCCAAGGCATTCACATCTAGCTGCTCAAACTGCTCTTCATTCAATTCATCAAAATCGTCGGTGTTGAACTGCCCAATACACGTTTTAACTTCGTCGGCTTGTATTTTTTCATCCATCCGCAACTGTTGATAATTTTCCATAGTCAGATTGAAATAAATAAAAAGAATATAGCGGACATTGCCCATCGCTTTTAGCAAGCCCAAAAGTAGTAGCTTCGGTCTCGCGATGAATAGACCGTGCAGTGAATCGACAACCAATCCTTTGGGATAGTACGCAACGCTTTCGGCTAGCATTTCATAAAGCAACTCAATTGGTATCTGCATGAAAGTATCCGACTGATCAGCAGCTTTTTTATCGCGCTTCTTTGACTTAGCTGATTTCGACGGCGAAGACTTGCTCTCGCTGCTCTTAGGATTTTTCTTTGCTTTTGGACCTTTCTCCTTCTTTTTCTCAATAGTTGTGGTACCAGAAATAGTTGGCATAGTTTCATTTGGCTTTCCATGCAGAATTAGTTGGATACGTGATGACAAAATATCAAAGATATCTTAAGATAAAGAAATCGTTATATAAATAAATAAATATATAAATATAGTTTTATGATAGTTTTAGTGGTTTTACCATAGTCTAATGGAACGTGAAAATCAGATCCAGTAGCAATTTCGTTAAAGCGCTCTTCAATCATTTGATTAACCTTATTTGCTGCTAAAATTTCATTGCGTGCCAAGCATTCATAAATTAATTGATCCACACTCGTCACGTGGATTTTTAATCTGTGAGCTGCTTTGTTGGCAGCCAAGACATGATCTATAATAATAAAACAACAGCAATAGAATTCCATTGTATATAAAAGATGGCGTCCGGCACCTGTTAATGGACTCCCGTGAAAAATAATGAAAACACCCTCTTTGAGTGCATTGCTTTCTTCTTCGACAATTGGCGTGTCACAGTCCAACTCAAAAATGGAACCCTTCCGTGGGAGATTTATAGTTGAATACTCTTTCGATCTTAGTTCCAATATATTTTCCTTTATGAGACGCTCGATTTCCTCATGACTCTGATTTTCCAACGGGTCAGGTATATCTATTGTATTAATTGATGGTGTCCCAATGAAGGAAGTGCTTCGGCAAAAGAAAATGGGGTATATTACAACCAGGAAACATAAAATTATATATGCAAATACCCCACGGATCTGTCATCATGCCCATACTTTCTGAGCATATTGATATACTCGGATTTGATCTTTTTCCTTAGTATAGTTCTCAAGTGGTCCATTATGAAATAGTAAATTTCATACAAGATTGATGGTAATGGTGCACCGACTTGCCTTGGAGGAATAAATAATTTCTTAACGTTGTAATAGTTCAAGAGGGCTTTGATAATGGAAATCTCGGACTCAAACTCGCTGAAAATGAAAACACGTGCTCTAACTTGCAATTCATTGTACTGGCCATGACGACATACTGATCAAAGTCGGAGAAACTTATTTCGACTGGAAACGGTGATCTATTGATTATCTTGCAGAACTTCACGTTCGTTATGCTGTAAGGCAGAGCAGGTTCGAAGCATATTTTGTCGTCAATTATTTCCAATTCAGGCTGAATGCCATAGCCACGCAGCGCTATTTTCAGCGGCGTTTTGTTTGCCTCGATGTAAATAACTAAATGCCATTCATATTTGGTATGCGATTGCGGTTGAAAATAAATATCAATATTGGCGTACTGGCCCGCATCGACCGTACCCTCACGCGCTTTGGTAAAGAAAATATTTGCTTGGCGATCAGTAGTTGACTGAATTAGTATTTTATACAAGCATGAAACAGCGCCGCTGAAACAAGCAAAAGTTTAATACCAATCGAATCATATGTATGAATCGTTACTTATTTTCAAGTAACGCAGTCTTCCTCAGTGCAAACCCACATTGCACTCGCCCGAAATCCAATGAGTTCTGCTTGAATCTCAATGAGGGGACTGTCACAATAGCTTTAACTTCGAAGTCAATTTTGATGTTGGCATCAATCTAGGCATAATATTGTGTTACATTAAGACGTTTCAAGATAGATATTAATCTTACAACGCATGCTGCGTGTCCAACGACTTCAGCATCAAGCTCTGAAAATAGTCGGTTTGTCGGCTTGAAGACTAAATATGGTCCCGGTTGTCCCTTCTGAAAAATCATGCTGAATCCATGTTCGGCACATTTCCGCGGCAATCTCAACCAGTACATCTTCATCACTACCTCTGAATACTTCAATGGTGCTATCATTATCTCCTTTTCGCTGTTAAGAATAACGTAGCCAAAATCGATGGTGTAGGCTGGGAGAACTAGGTCTGGGATGATCGCCGTAGGATGCTCGTATTTGTAAACAACCAGTTGTGGATTTAGGATCATGTGATTTTGAATAATTTTTCGCTCCACTGCCATTACAATGTCTCGAACGGAAGGATAGTGACGCTAAAACGTTTCAAAAATCAGAGTCTACTCGCTCCAAGTGCTGTATTTCAACACGTACTTTGTATCGAACATATTCCCAATCATTAAAATTGGGTTCTAATTGAAGCGTGTAATCCTCCTTGCATTGCGAGTGTTTGGAACACGTGATATCACCAATAGCAGAGTAGGACAACATATTCTCCTTTGCAGCCAATGGTCGAGGAAAATTAAAGTAACACTGTGGTAAAATACCACAGCCTTTAATAATTAGTTTAATGGGATCAAAGAAAGCAATCTGAAAAAGATTTCATTTATGCAATCAATATCCTTATAGAGCTTAAGTAAATTACATAATATATCACGCACCTCCAGGCTGGCCGTCGTTTCAAAGTAGCCAGGATAACCCGGGAAATATTGTAGAACCACTTCACATGTGGCTTCTTTATCAACCGACATTTCCGCTGGTTCGACAGCAAGCCATCCGGGTACAGGCACAAAAGAAAAATTTTTATTGGTATACCTGATAGAATACTGAAACTTCACATTCCCAAGATTCTCTATTTGGAATGAAGTCTCTGCAACTTGGTTAAACGCAATCATACCAAAGTTGATAATATTACTTTTAAGGTAGTATTGTATCTCCCCAGATTCAGCCCATATATCTAAATTGGTGGACGCGCCACCGGCCACATTACACACCACGGTGGCTTCCAGCCGGGTCTTCCGGGGTAGTTTAACAGCAATCGACACCATCTGATACTGACATGGACCGAGCACTCCAGACGATGGAACTACATCAAGAATTCTTTTCACCTCATCATAACCGCTATTTAATTGCAGATTATTCGTTATTATGGTCTCTCCAAACACATTCATTTCGTTAAACGAATCATCGATAAGAGGATACAAAATGGCTCGCAGTTGATCTTGCAATGCTTTATCTTCCAAAGTCTGTTTTGCTAACTCTAGATAGTCTTCTGATGGTAGTATGAGGCTGCTGCTAGTGGCTTCGCTTTTCGACATTGTTTCCGGCTCGCCTAGTTGCTTTTCAAGTGACTGTATCGGTGGTATACTTTCCTGTTCATCCGCTTCATTTTCATTGTATTCGCGGGCGATCTGGTCCAGGAACGCTTCCTCAGCGAGCATGTCATCCACAATCGAATCATAAGAACCGGCCAACGGTTCCAAATGCACTTCTTTCTGTAAATGATGTATATTATAAGGTGCATGTGGGTTAACGCAATACATACTGGTTGAAATTCGACTGAGGAGAGTTTGAAGGCATCGCTGTTAATTTCAATTTTGTACTCGACTGGCAAAGGACTCATGTTAAAGAGTATGATCATCCTATGTCCAGTGTGGCCCAGGGGGATGCACTCAAAATCGACAAAATTGGGATGAAATTCCGCATTTGGATAGTTTACGACACCAATCAGTTGTAGTTTTTCCTAAAAATGAACTTATCTCAAACAATACATATGAGCAGATTTTATCCTACAATTACCATTGCGGGATGGGATACATATTGCACTTTGAGCAAACCCTTTTTTAATTGCATCTTCTTTTCAGTTAAATCTGGTGTAAACTTCACAAACAACGTCAACTCATCACCAGGGCTTAAAGTGATTTCCTCCTGATTATACATCTCATTGCCCCGAAAGAAATGGAATGGCTCCTCGATCGTAACATCCATGTGCAACGGAACGTGCGAATTATTCGTAAATGTTAAATTATCCTCAAGGACTGCTTGCACCGAGTCCAGTCCAATGTCGATTCTAAACTCCATGTAGGGTTTGGACATAGTCACATGAGGCACTTCAAAGATGGCCCGTGCTATAAAATCAAGTATCTTCTTGGTGATCGCATTCTTTTTCGTCATCTTCTTGGCACTAACAACAAAACGTGTCTGCACCGTGCATGGTACCTTCGCGAAGCAATCAAAGAACATTGGCGTCTGTTTGCTTTGCGGTATCACGAACTGGTTTTGCGACAGTATGAAAAAAGGTCGTCCATTATCAACAGGCGTGTCCGTGTGGTACGTCACTTTCGTATCGTATTCCTTTATGCTGATGACGTGCCCTATTTTACCTTCATTGTGAAAAAGAACTTCGCTCGTAAAAGGTGTCATCGTCGATACTGTCCCTATATCAAACACCGGTTCCAGTAGAGGGGCAGTGCTTATGCTTGCACCAACAAACTCTCCTGTAAAAATGACGCAATCCGGCTCGGCGCCATCAATCTCCAGCCTGACCGTGGTCCGAAAGCGACCGGAACAGGTGCCATAAATTAGTAACTCGGAAAACTTGGTTTCTTCCGGGCCCAAATTAACGATGGGCTCCCTGGGCGTTATGTACGGTCCACTCTGAAATGTCCAAGAACTATAATAGGCGAACAATGTGGAGATAAAATAGTTACGATGTTAATGCAAACTGTGGCCGGAATCGGTGAAGCATTGGATAAACTGAATACTTTCTGAATCACTGTTAGTGTCTTTGCTTTCCCTATGTTCGTATTAACTAGGTCGGAATTGATACACGGGCCACGACTCAACACGACAATATTACAAATGGTAACGGATGATACAGCACCGTAGAACAATCCGCTGCAAATCAAATGCTGAATTGAAATATTTGAAACGAGACATATATTATCATTACGTTATCTTCGCGCTCATATCTCCAATAACATTTGTCATTATTTCCAGACGAAAATCATACGTTTCCCATGGTTGGATTAAAACGGTGTATCTATCCAGCGCTATGTGCAAATAGCCCTTATCATCCTGTGCGGTCAATGTTAAATTGCCCGAAAAATTGGACTTGTTTTCCAAAGTTATGGTGCGGAAATACTTTTGTGTTATAAACATACTCCGGATTGAAATTTCAGGGGTTAAGGATTGAATTAGCGGCACGTACGCCCTGTAGTTAATAGAAACGCCTCTACTTGGTTGACGCGACTCCCACATGGTGATCGAAAGTTGCGCCGCTTTATCAATCGCATACTTTGGCTTCACTTCGACCTATAAGGGAAATATAATGGAAAACCTTATCAAGTGGTACACTATCGCGACCTTCTACTTACAATATATGGAATTTTAGAGTAAGGACGCACCGTCCCTTCAGTGGAGCTGCAACTTAACTCAGACCAATCTTCATTCTCAGAGTTTGTGTGTTGCACAAGTTGGGCCGCCCCCAATACCTCGATTTTATAGTCGATTGCCACTTGGGTGTTGTTTTCTAAATGAAATTTTTTCCGTTTTTGTTCACCAACGGACAACTCTCCGAAATCCAATTTTGTTACATCAAAATTCAATAATGGACATACAATATTTCCTCTGGAAGAGAAACAGAAGAATATTAACTATTGCTATTATCATTTAGTATTTGTAATACTTTATAATGAAGGAAAGAATATCAGATGATTCCACAACTTTGAAATTAACGGTCTCAAAAAATCTACCACGTGTCAGCGAAAAGAATTCAATGTATACAGATTTAATTTCCTCTGGTTTTATGACAAAAGTCGGCTCGCTGCATTTGAAGTCGCCACCAAACTTTGATTCTACGTTTTGAAATTCCACAGTGCCTGCGGTCGGTCCGAGATTACTAAATACCACTTCATATCTATGCACTGATCCAATGTAAATATTCTGCGCATCTAGTTCTTCCAAATTGAGTTGAATTCTGGGTCCTTCACAGCTTCCAAACATGTATAGAGTGAAAGCAGCGGACTGTCCGGAAACATCCAAATACGCTATAGAACTATGTAGATCTACCGTTTTTGGTAGATAAATAATGCTGAAATTGACTTGGGTTTTTGGCCAAAGTTGACCGCTCTGCAAAACGAATAACTGCAAATCAATCTAAAAATATGTCCGTACAACTTACAATTGGTTGAATCGCAAAATTTGGATCCGAGAAGGGTGGCTCCTCTGCCAAATCACATTCCTTTTTCTGCCCTGCCAGGATTCTTTCGTAAATCTCTATGTTCATCTTGGAATCAACTATATCTTTATATTGCAATACATTGTCCCTATTGAGTTCATAATTCATTAGGTTCTCAAAGCGCTCCTTAATCGCAGAACGTCCCCTTACTCTACACGGTAGGCAATCGTGTAAAATCCATCTGTAATCTATTATAAAATCGCTGTTGTTCGTAAGTGTAATATTTCGCTCGCCGGACATGCCCAATGGACACTCAACGAAGTTAACCCTCGAAGCGGACAATCGAACATCGACTTCTTCAGCTCTTCCCTCCAATTTCACATACAAAATCTCCCCAGTTTCATAAATCAGTTTAAGTTCACCTTCCATCAGGCCCAACTTTCTAGGATAGCAAACTATCGTCAAAGTGCAACACTCGTCAGGTTTAAGCGCGTCTCTAGTGCGCTGCACTTTAAATCCCTGGCTTGTCTTAAGAATAAAAGAAGCCCACACCTCACCGATGTTCTTCACTATGATGGTTCTCTCAGTGGGGACCCTGACTGCGGTGGAAGGAAAGACGATTCTATCCGGCAAATCCAGAATAGGGCGAGGACCAATCGCAATTATTGGTACCTCGAATGCTTCGTCTGTAGTTAAGAACGTAATCCTGTGCTTGTGATCTTGAATGACGTCAGTTGAGAATTGCACCTCCAAATTATACTTTAAGCCAGGTGCAACTTTGTTGTCTGCGTTGATCTGCTTGTAGGAAAAATACGGCGAAGGTTCCATGTCAACACGCAAGGAGTTGACCTTATTAAGTATATTCATCAAACTCAGTTGAACTGAATAAACGACGCCACGCTTGAAGTTTTGAAACACAATTATATCAGGGCATATCTTGAATGATTTCAGTTTGGCGCTTATACAAGCGGTTTTCCGCAGCGGCTGCGTGAGCCTTTCGTAGCGCTGCTCGGTAGAAAGGAGCATTTCCCTCATAAAGTTGGAAGGAGTAATCTAAGAAATGAAAGAATAATTGTAGTAAATCATTGGGCAGTGCACCATGTAATTTGATTACCTGATGCTCTCCATTCTTGGCCTCCATGTCGAGCAAAAGAGGCAAAATGTACATTATAGGGCAATTGTACCAATCTCGGAGGCATTCTGTGTGAAATGTTCTTACCATTCTTTACTAACGATATCTTTTTTCTTCTGAAATAATATTAACTAAAACGTCATATGCATCACAGATAAACAAAAACAATACAAGTTTACATTCCGTTTTTATTAAATAACATCAAAACAAAAACGAAACCCACAAAAGATCCAAGGCACCCTTGGTGAGCGACACTTAAAGAATTTCAACAATGTCACCCTGTATCTCTTTGGCTAATTCCTCCCATTGAAAATGTTTAACAGGCACAACTACGTCTGCGTCAAAGTTGTGAGACATTGGTACCTCTGGCAGAAGAACGGTATTACCAGTTGTCTTCTTTTTTTTGGTTGGTATGAAAACGTGAGGGGGTACACTGCATGCTCCAAGTTGAGAGGAAGTGACATCGAATTCAAAGGGATTTACGCGTTTCTGGCCATGGTTCTCCAAACCCTTCGCTTTCTTTGCGGATAAGCTCTCGATGCTGTTGATTACGTTAGCGACCAACGTTCTTTCCACGAGGTTCAAGCCGGATGACAAGTTAGCCAAGTCGTCGGCGGCCAAATTGTATTCCCGGCATTGACTCTTCCGCCAAATATCGTTGACCTTTTCGATAATACATTCCGCGTC
>JAAAKC020000006.1:955594-966044 GCA_010014765.2 Aenictocupidus jacobsonorum | reverse complement strand
GCATCATTATACTGTCGCACGGTCTTTGTGTCTTGTTTCGATTGCTGTGTCACCGACGAACCCCGGCGGTTCCCGCCATCGAATTTAACGTCAAACGACCGCACAGAACTGGAATTCTGTTCCTCTTCTTGTTGCAGCAGCACCAACTGCTGATATTGCTGCTGCTGGTGCTGTGGCGGGAATGGAATGTCCCTTTCTGGTATTTGAAAATCCTCAAATTCCAAAAAGTCAACAGCGTTTTCCAGCTCAATTTCCGCCGCTTCAAACGTCTCGACGCTGGTACACATATAAGAGGGCGTGTTCGTTGCAGCATCGCACGTTTCCATCTCTTCCTCTTCGAAGAGCGCTGAGTCAGAACGATCGAGAATATCTTGGCACCAATCTAAGTAGTAGTTAATGTCCTCCCTCACTTGAGTCGTAATAAAGTTCTTCTCCCCAAGGTGTTCCTCCCAGATGTGAATTCCCTCCAGGTACGTTGCCGCGTCAATCTTGTTGGTGCTTACTTTCATCTGCGAGTCTAACATAGCACAAAAGTTATTAAACTCCTGAATGAGTTCTTCTTTGTTTTTACCGACAGAGGGATCATTGAAAGGAACCATTATGGTTGATGTTACTCTTTTGAGTTTCGAAGTAGGACTGAGGCCATCAACAAGAAAATATTTAAAACAATGCAACATTGTCAAGATGGCGCTGAAAAAGACAAATGCATGGCCCACTTGATGATGAACTTACACGGCTTTTCCAGCCTCATGGGGAACTGCTATCCCCAATTGTTTTTGTGATCCATCTTTTTCGGTACGCCAGCTCGCAAACCGTTTCAAATCGACTACAAACCGTTTCCGTAGTCACTCAACTTCGATGATCCCATGAGCGCCATAAGGTACGACGCGGTAGGCTTGAGGTGATGAATGTTGGATAAAAATAATTATATGACAGATATGTGAATTAACATTTATTGCATCCAGTATACGTAACGCCTAGCTTTTAATAAATAAACGAATACATCGAATGGCTTTGCAAATATGTGGAAGTATATAACATCAGCATTAGTGTCATCTTTTATTTCAAGTTTAAAAAAATAAAACACCTAATTTCTTTCAAGAAAAAAGAATAACCAAGTCATGGCATCCGAAAATAGAATGTTATGAATCAAAATTTCTAGAACTAAATTAGCAAAAACCTGCAACGTGAAGTGATTTTTGTTCACAGCCCAAAATAGAAATGTTAAACATTACTTATACCTAAATGAAGCATATTGCAGAAGAAATAAAGCATGACATACATTCGCCAATCAATTTCCCTAGTTGTTTACTTGGGCATTATCTATAAGATACGAAATGCATAAATTAATTCGCCTAATATTACAGTTTGTACCTGAATATTCGAGTATGACTTCACTACGTAATTCCATGTTAAATGTCGTTTTTTTTATAACTTATTGGTAGATGATGAGCCGCATCTACCAATAAATTAAGCCGTTTCCAAAAACATTCTACGTGTAAATGTTATCAAAAGTCCTTTCAATATATTTCAGTATGTAGGAAACCTGATTGATATTGGTATCAATTTGAAATTTTAAAATTCATTTCAGCGCAAAGATGTGCATATCAAAAACCGTTAAAAACGGCTTTCCTTACTGCGGGTATCTTGATTAACGTGCTTTTCATAAAATACGAGTATGGCCAAATTTGTCACAAAAGTTTGGTAATGGCTATACAAAATTGCTGTAAGAGTTCTCCAAAACCTTGAGGAAACTGTCATTTATAAATAGACACCAATTCCCAAGAAGTTTAACAACAATGTATGGCATAATGCCCCACCCCCCGTGGCTTCCCAGACCCAGATGACATTCAGCATTAATTGCTAGCATATACCAATGTTTAACTTCAATAAATTCATAAAATCAAATTTCAACATCCATAAAATATCAAATTACTAAATTTCTATAAATCCTCCCTGACCGTACGTATTAGTTTCGTATCCCTCATGCCGTGCTCGAGTTCAGTGACGTACCGCTCACAGGACTAAACATACTGTTTCGTTTAAAGCTTCCCGTTTCGTCATGCGGCCACACAGCTTCTCCAAAGAGATGTGATAGCTGGTCACATAATTTGATGTAGTTGTTCCGCAGAACCTCTTGGTACTCACGTTGATCGTGCGAAATGATTTTGCTATTCAATTGAAGAGCAGAGTAACATATTTTTATAAACTCTCTACAATATAAAATATCAATTAAAATCATAGGTCCAAAGCATTGTAATTAAACTCCTCACCTATAGATATCCTTAAGCTCTTCAACCTTGTCATCAGGATATAAAAGGCATAATGCCGGGTCTAGGAAGACGCTTGCATACGCCAGCGGCCCCGCATTGACCTGCACATAAACGCTGCCCTGTAGCACCAACTGCAGTCTTTTAGCGTCCGTGTGAGAAGAAAATACGACATCCTCCAATTCGTTCACTCGATGCTGCATCTCGTCAATTGCCACCTCAATCGGGGATAATTCAATGAAGCGTTTGCTCACTACTTTGATTCGCTTAGTAACATAAGGAAATGAGTATTCCGCTGAAAACCGATTTATTAAATCATTTCGTTGGGAATTAGAAATAAACGTACTTGTCACCATGGTCCGTCTCTTCCATTGCTCCTCGGGATTACCACGCGCTTTGCCCTCTTTGGTAAATGGCGTCTCAAACATGAAACAGTTAATATCATGGTTCTGCTCGAACTCCGTTTGGCGATCCTCCAGCTCACACTTTTCAAAGTAAGGAATCACGTGGGTAACTTGAATATACGCGAATTTCGTATCCAATTGATTGAGGTCAACCGGCACCGAATCCTGGATCATTCTGACCGATTCTTGTCCAAACTTGAGACAATACTGTTTGTGCAATCTCTCGGAAATTTCGCTTAATGCGGTTACCTTTGGCTCTTTGTAAATGTACTCCGACCCGTGGTCATCTTCGAAGA
The DNA here is from genome assembly GCA_010014765.2 of Aenictocupidus jacobsonorum. Taxonomy (NCBI): domain Eukaryota; kingdom Metazoa; phylum Arthropoda; class Insecta; order Coleoptera; family Staphylinidae; genus Aenictocupidus; species Aenictocupidus jacobsonorum. Next base: position 963,074 of record JAAAKC020000006.1, on the reverse strand, counting down.
ATGCTTGCCCATATAATCCGATTCTGTAGAATCTCCCAAGTAGGCGTTTGCAGGAACGAATTGTTTCAATCACTTTGCCGTAATTCACAGACAAGTTACTATAGCATTCCTGTAACTTTTGATAACTACGCTTCTTCTCATAGATGGGGATTATTAACTTGTACAATGCGCCGAGCAGTTCGTATCGTTCGGCTTTGTCAATGTACTCAATGCAGGTCTCCAACTTTTCCAACAATGTGTACTCAGTGTACTGCACATCTTGAACACCGATATCCAGTCTCAGCCCGCGTTCATCCCGGCTAATATTAGAAGATATCTTATCGAATACTTCCGCGCCCCACTCTTGTATCTTCTTCAATTTTAGATACTCAGCAATAAGGGCAGCAATATGTAACTGACAGCACGCCGCTTCAGAATAATGACTGTTGTTTACATGATTCCTCGACATATTCTCTAACCAAGTGTGCCTCAGCTCAGGAGTCGATGCATACGAATTCGCCAACGAGTGCTGCAAGTCCACCAACATCTCCGGATCGTTATGATGCTCTTTCATTTGCACTGTTGCCATTAGAACCGTGCGAATGCGCTTGGTAAGATCTTTAACTTCCATCGGAAAGCCAGTGCCTTTCATGGCCTTATCGCTAGTCGCGTAACTGTTCACGATGGATAAACTCTCCTGAAAACGCGAGTTGTTCAAACCGATAATGTTGCCCAATATCTGCGACACCGATATGATGACTTGGAGATGCACGCGCGTGAGTGCTTTGCGTCCAGTGAACTCAAAGTTGGAGCGCATTAGAAGATACAGCACCGCGCAGGATTCCTGCCGAACGGACGCCAGACGACTGTTGCAGCTCCGTAGCAATTCATAACACAAACGCCCGCACAGAATCGCATTACCTAATTAAGCATTGTTTAGTCAATAGAAAATGGAACTGCCGTACGCAAAAGTAGAAACATGCATAACTGATCACGACGAGAGGAGGTCAAAGAAATTAAGAATTAAGTATATGAAAACCAGCGCTTGTAAACATACCTTGAAATAAAATCGCCGAGTAATTGTTGATGAACGATCGCAAGGAAGCAAAGACGTGCTTGTACAGCGTCTCGCCTTGCCCGAGTTCCAGGAACGTCATGTAGATATCAAATACCTTCCGCATTGTCGCATTGTTTCCATCAGACTGGAGTAAATTACTTCGAAAATGTTGAAAATACAAGCCCATGAGGTCCAATATAATCAGCCCTGTCTCATTAGCAAGACTTTGCTCCAATATGGCTTGATTTTTCCTGTGCTCATCATTCTCAGGGATAACTAAATTTTCTCTAGCTTCCCTGGTATGTATTACCAAAGTACCGGTGTTCTCGTGATTATTGATCTCAGATGGATTCATCCGCGCAGGCAGCGTGTGTGCTTTGGCCGATTTTGGTTTGAATTCATGTCGCGGCGTAGGCAGCACGACGATATTCCGCTTTCCAATGTAACGGAATGTGTGCAACGCGATTTCCAGCGTGGTAAAAAAGTTCACAACATCGGCATCCAAAGACTTTTGCCACCACGATATAATCTGATTCTCACTGAGATACTTAACAACAAAAAGAAATACCAAGAGGACTTCTTTCACTTCCTGCGGCTGTAGCTTATCAAAGCGGGGCACGTAACCGGATTGCGTCACACTCAAAGCACGTGCATGTTTCTTGAAGTTTGTTTTATCTTCGCGGACAACAGTTGTTTCCTGCGACACTATCGACGTATTATCTGCACCACCAGAGAGCGTAGAGACGTCAGATTCCAGACTCATCGAACTCTGTCCGTTCAATACGGCTATAACATATTCCACCTATATTAAGGTCGCAAGACCAAACAATTGTACTTACATTGGCCAGCAATCGCATCAAAAAACGCCGAATTTCTTATATGCATCGGACTATCCGAGAAATGCAAAGTGTACCTGTGCCGACTTGGCGTGTCGCTCACAGAACTCCGGAACAAATAACTGCCCGACGAAGAAATCCTATTGCCTGTCAAGCTGCACTCCTCCAACTTGTCGTCGGACACCAAGCGATTCATGTTTTCCAAGACGATGTTTAACCACGGCACATAAATCAACGCAATTCGAGACATCTGCCCTTTAGTCTGATACCGATCGTCCATTTCATGTTTAGCAATTAAGTCCCTTAGAGTACTCAACGCCAGTTTCCTCGTATGCGATAATTCATTCAAGGAGGTTCGTACTTCTTGCAGCAGGAGCGAGACAATGAAATGGTGCTTGCAAAACTCTTGAGATAGGCAATATTCCTGCAGGAAATCGGGCGACTTGCCTTTGGGGCTTATACTTGTGTGGGATATTGGAAGATTAAATGCGACGTAGTGCTCATGGCTGCAAATTACCGTCAAGAAGGAATACTTAAGTTCTTGGAGGGGTCGTTCGCCGGGTTGGAATTTATTGATGTACGAGTTTATTAGCTTGAAGACAAAGCCACGGTCCATTAACGATAGGCATCTCTGCGAGAAGCAGCCGGTTAACAAAGAGAGTCGCACAATATTAGACTAATACTTACCTTTAAAAACTGAGCAAAGCTCAGGTTGAGGGCGGCAACTTCTTGTGAATGGTCTTTGTGCTTATCAAAGATATACCCAATGAGAACCTGACTTAAATCCGCAATTTGCTTAAGGTATTCGGCAGGAAAACGCTCGTTTCGGTGCATTTTAACTCTTCCACTCCGCAATAAATGCTGTGCCATACTTTTGCTGATGATTTCAAACAGGAAGAAATTAGAATGCTGCATGAAATAATTCACCACCAAAAAATCCGTGTTGCTCGGCTGTAGAATGCCGGGCAAATACTTGCACATCTCTTCGTGCACGGTCTGATTCTTCTTGCCCTCGGGTGTGACAAACACATGTTTCACGTATGTCTGCAGCACTTCCCTTCGGCGCGCCTTGTCTATCACCATCATGACTAAATTAATTAGAAGGCGTATGATGTTCTTTCCCACTTCTTCGCTTGTCGTGCGTACGAGCAAGACGAAGAGCTGGTTGAAGAGTGTAGGTAGGTATGCGATGAGAGCGGTGACGTCGATAGCGTGGAGGGCTTTGAGCACCTTACACGTTTCATTGTCAGGCGGGATATTGGCGGGCTTGATATCGAGCAATTTCTCCGCATGGAGGAACAGATTGAAGAGATGCTTATCGCGCGTGTTCACGCTCGAGACCAGATTCAAGGACACTGTGAAAATCGGGCGCTGAGCATCGATCCACGTTATGTCGGGCCCGGAGTTCTGCTGGTAAAGAAAAAGCAGTTATAAAAACAAACTTTACGCTGCTAGAATGATTCCATGAGTGAGATGACGTACCCCCCTGTTAAGCCCAAACGGCTGAATACTCAGGTATCCAACTGGTAAATGACTAGCAACAGCAATTGTTTGGGATATCGCGTGGGAAAGCGTTTCCGTCTCCAGGCACAATCGTCCTTTCTGCAACAAGGGCAGCCAGGCATACCCCACACTGCTTTCAATCGTGTCACGTTTCTTATTCAGGTCGCAGGAGACATGATAGAATGAAAATAGCAAATGGTGCTTCTCTTGCAAATGCATCGGAAGGACGATTTTAACTTCGTCGTACCAACTGGGAGTTGTATTGTGATGCAAAACGGCACAGGTAGCCTGTGACACCAAGGGAGCGTGTCCTGGCCGGCTATAAATACACTGACGAAGAGGCTGTTAGTTTCCAACCGCGCTGGTAAAGCGGAAGGCAGAAATCAACGTACTTGCAATCCTTTGGCATCCTCAGTATCGGTGTCACGCAGCTCAACGATGCAGGCGATGTTCCTCGCGCGCGTAAACATCTTCTGGGTGTCGAAGTGCAGCACAAGTGGGTAAACATACAAATGATTTTTGTATGTCGTATACGGATGTATAGTAACCTCGCAGCTATCATCGGGTGTTCTCTCAAACTCGCTAATTTCCAACGTGGGCTCAATTTTTGGAGGTATTGGAAATGGCTTTATCGGTGCTAGCGATGTACTTAAACAATCTGCAAAAACATTTGTCGACGTAATTTCGGAATGAAACAGTTATTACAAGATGGAAATAACTTACTATTTGGCAATTCCGCCACCGGTTCGATTATCACCTTCAAATATCCGGGTATCACAGTCAATTTGCTAAACTTGTCGGGTTTACGGTATTCGGCGAGCAGCTTCAACAGCTCCTCGTCAGTCATTTTGTTCCCCTCCTGCCTGTAGATGGCGGGAAAGTCGGTCGAAGTATCTAATTCGCTACTATACAACCGATAGAGAGGCTTGGCGGCCCAAGCAAAAGGCATTCGGTACTTCATCAGCCGCTGGCAGCTGGAAACGATTGTCTTAAGCACTTTGCCAGTGCTCTTTGGATCCTTGGAAGGCTTGATGTACGGTTCGGAAGCTTGATACACGCCGCCCTGCAGCACCTTGTCGATGCGCACGACGACAAAGATATCACAATGCACATTTGTGACGCTGAACAACGCCTGCCGCGGATAGAGTATCCACTCGTGCAGCTTCTCGGGAAGGTCGAGCTGCATGCTGCTGGTGGCGGCGTTCATCCCATTTGGAATCATTGCCCGCGCCGTGCAGTCGTTCAGATCAAAGTGAAAATTCTCGGTGAGCTTGACTCCGTGCCGAGCGTCGTAGAGGCATAGGGTGGTGTAGTATGGTTCGATTTGGCATTGCGTTGGCTGCCCCTCGTCCAGCAGCGTCTGCAGCTTAAAACGCAGCGAGTCGCAGCGCATGAAAATGCGCTGCCCGAAAGTTTCCTTGTACGGTTCGACCGTATCGTGACTAGACGCCTGCGCCTTCAAGTTGGAATGGATTGGCGGGTAGAGCTGGAGCAATTTGTGGCGCTTCTCTTTGCGCGAGTGCGCAATTGAAAGATCGGTTTCGCGCGCGTAGCGGATTAATTGCGGATTCATGCTGTGCTCGAGGCCTTTGAGAGTGCCGTAATTTGTTACCACTTGTTGCTGTGGCGGAGGTGACGAACGATCTGCAAGTAAAACCACAATAAACCTTGCACCCCTTCACCACCATGTCTTGAAAAGGAGTACCTCGCTCGAGTGAAGCAGCTCGCTTCTCCTCTTGGATGTTCTGCTGAATGACTGAACTCAACTTAGTGAACCAGTCATTATAATCGGTCTCGTTCTCGGCGGCAAGGACATATCCCTTATGGCCACCAGTCATCAGCAAATCAAAGCAAAACCTCCCCTTGCGGGTGTTCTTTACCACGTCCTTGCAGAAATCCATCACTATGGTCACCTTCGCCTCGCCCTTCTTTTCATCCTTATAGATCTCCAACATGTAAGTGCCATCCACCTCCTGGCGCAGATAGCAATACCGCCGCTTGAAACTTTTTGATCCGATGTGAGCGAACATCCGCTCGGAGCCGATCTCCGGCCCCCTCATGAGGTAGCCCTCTTTGGTGATGCAATCTGCGGGCTTCTTGACATCGCAATGTCCGTCTGCTTCGAAATCTATCTCGAAGTGGTCTTCACGGAGGGTGTCGATGGGCTTGGCGTGCGGCAGATCCACGTAACTCCCCGAATAGCCGCTGTACTTGTAGTGAACGATATTCCAGTCGTTCGTGTACGTGTGTACGCATTGTTTCGTAAATAAATTGCAGTTTTGAGTGTCCGGAATAGATTGCTTCAATGTACGAAATTTTCTCGGCACAACAACTTGCTATAAACATGAGAGAGAAGAAGAGGTCGGTGTAATGTAAATAAATATTGAGGGAAAGGCGAAATTACAAAGATAATAAGTGCACAAATTGGTAAATAGCAGGCAATAGTAGGCAAAACATAAAAGCCTCATTTATGAATCAGGTTAGCTATCTTTTTTACCTTGCATCAAATTGTTATAATTTAAAAGCAGAACACAGTGCAGACTGACTCCGTGCACAATTCTCTTCAATTAAATTCATACTGTATAGGCAATTAATGTTAATTACTAATTATAATTGTTAAGGCTGCACATGCACGTCGGCCAGTTGCTTCTGTGGAGATACTGAACTCGAACTCGCCATATCTTTACCAGTTACTGTTAATTGCTTGCGCGGCGCGAATAAACACGAAGCATGGAAATTCAAATCGCGCTGGCAATTTTTGCAATGAGAAACTCAAATTTGCTGACCCCAGTTCCCGATTATTAACGCTTTCTACCATCAAGATTGTGATGTGCAGTAGTAAAACAAAAATGCACCTAACGTTTCGAAGATGCCACTCAGGAAAATTTCTCCCAATATTGACTTGCACATGAAATGAACCGCTTACAATGAGTTGATGTAGCATAAACTACATAGCAAGACACAATTTACAGTCGTGCAATGATCCAAGAAGTGCTGCTGTCGGCTATTCAAATAGCAGAACTTCTTCAACATCGTTTTGTATGCATGATGTGCGTCTGAGAGTTGAAAGAATTAGCAGGGCAAATAAGTCCTCAAGTTCTTGGAAAATATAGAAAGTAAGATTGTAGTTCCTACTTTACACGAAGAACGCGCAAATATTGACGTGTTTCTGATTAGACTAAAACGTAACCGGAGCCCAATATTTGAGCCAATACCAATCTTATCGCAACCAATTAGTCAGGACAAGGTGTGCTAAAACCAATATTTATCAAAGCTTACAATGATGGTCACCTAAGAAAACATTTAATAATAAACTACATAGGGTATTACTCATGTAGCTAAAACTGTGGCTTTAGTAGTTGAGAGGACGTATTCAGTGTAGAGTTTAGAACCTGAGAGGTGCTAAGCATCGTGTTACAAAGCCGGTGTAGTTTAAAAGGCAAGATTGCCATATCGATGCAATTGGAATTGCTATTGTGCGATTGGCAACCTTTTAGCTCAAGTTTTCAATTCATGGTATCTTGGAACAAATTACATTATAAACGTTGTGAAATCAGGAGCACGCGTACTGCCATAAACGTATTGTCATTACGTCAAATCTTTGCTCATGTTTAAAATGATCGCAACACGAATCAACAATGTCAGTATGATAACGAACAAGCGACAAAGATCGAGAAACCTCGCTAAACTTGAAAGAGCAGGTTTTTATTGACTTTAAAGTACAGCAAATATTTCACGTGCAACTATTTTAAGCCACAGCGCAGGCATTTATATAAATATTCTACACGGTCGAAAAATTCAAGATCAGAAACCAGAAGAATATTAAATCAATAAACACTTTTAATTCCAAGTAATGTACTCGGGTACGTAGCTTGTTTTGCGGTAAAAGAGGCGACGATGATGTTAATGTTGCGTGAAGCAGTTGTGCATAGAGCATAAATAAAATAAAATTAGTTCCACGTTGTGGTTGAAAGTATTCAGAACTCGTGGAGTAGAAGTTCAAGAATACCAAAATACCCACCGATATGTCATCCTGTGGATACATCAACAACTCACGCTGCGGATCATTCTGCAGGACAGTCTTATTCTTCTGTACGAAATTCTC
>JAAAKC020000006.1:919507-930248 GCA_010014765.2 Aenictocupidus jacobsonorum | reverse complement strand
CCCGGTAAAAAACCGTGATATCGGCCGTGTGTTTCAAATGGGTCATTCAATTCTCGTTCAGAGCCAAATTTGACATGGTACAAACGCAGTTATTTCGATTATTGCGATGCCAGTCGATAGGCAATTAAGCGTCGATTCTGCCAGCACCAAGCACTGCCGCACAAAGTCCCTGAATTTTCCGCCGCGTCGTTCTCGCTATCTTCACGCGAATCTGAGTCGTGCATCTTCGTCACTCCGACGTCGGACAATAGAAGTTCAATCGTCGCCGGCGTGGCTGGGTAACTTCGATGATGTCAGTTTGACGCTTGAATATAATTCGGCGTGTTGGAAGGGCGCTCGCGTTACTCCGACACACTGCGCGACGTAATCGGGCAATACCTTGGGAAATGGGGTTTTCGAAGGGTTTTTGAAGCGGTTGTGAAGCGCTTTTACGGCACGCGCCATCCAAGGCCGTCGACGTAATATAGACGTGAAAAGGTAAATTAGCATCGATTTTCCTGCGGGGTGCGCCGTTGCGCGACGGCACAGCGCTCCACTGCCCGAATGGGAATTGGTTTTTCGTTACAGGCTTTCCACGCCGCAGCGCTGCGCACCGCTCCACGGTATGGCTTCATTGTTCTCGGATACGTGTATACCTGGAAGGCTATTTATAAATTGAATCCACGAATCGATGGTGCGATTTAATTTTAATACGGCGAAGTTTGCGGTCGTGCACCGCACGATAAGTGAATTCCGGGATCTTTCTTTTCCTACGGAGCGCGCGGAACGAATCGCTTCGCCGAAGTGCCGCCGGCGCATTAATACTCGCCGTTAATTTGTTTCAGAGGCTTTGTGCATCTCCATTACCTCCCCTCCCCACCCCTCTCCTCCCCTTGCCGCTGGTCGCAATCTCACTTGACTGGATTTTCCGTATTCGCTTCAGAAAATAGGTTTCTCCGAAAGCATGTCGCCTCCGCCGAAAAGGAAAGCCGCCAGGGCGAAGGCCTCCACCGCTGGCTCCAGCTCTTCAGCGTGTCGCCCCAAGGAGCCCAGCGCCGACGCGAAGAAGCGCATTTCCACAAAGAAAGCCAAGGGCGAGCCGAAGCCCAAACGTGCCAGGCTCGAGCCGGAGCCTAAGCCAACTCCAGCGAGAGCGGAGCAGACTGCTGACGCAAATCCCATCGACGAGGACACAATCGAGCCGGTTGAGTGCGACGAGGAGCACTACGACGAGTCGGAGGAAAGCACCATATCAATTCCGTGGAACAATGTGAATAGCGGCGGCGCTGGCGGCAAACCCGTCATCACGACCGCCTTCGACGAAATTGCGCTTGAGGGCTTGGATGGCATCACATTGGAGGCGCTCTGGACGCGCCTTGCCCTCAGCTTGTCCATTCCGCGGCCGCTGTCGCGCAATCTGATGGACTTCGTGTGGAAGAACGTGAAGACCAACGAAGAAGTACAATTTTATCAGCTTGATGTGCCCCGAGGGATGCTGCACCTCTCCACGGACGATGATCCCGGCGCGGAGATTTACCCCTTCGCGCCGATAAACGATGTGCCGAATAACGTCATCGGTTCATGCTCGACGTACAATGCGCGAACGCCCATCGACGCGCAAGTGCTCACCTTGACGCAAGCGGAGGCTTTGGGCAACGTTTTAGTTGCGGTCGCCTCGCAGGCGCTTCGAACAAATGCGCTGGTGGAGCCGTTGGTGGACCCTCGCCTCCTAAATCCGCAGAAGGCGCTGATTCCAATGCAGTATTATATTTTAGAGTCGATTGGCAGATGTAGACGCCGCGGGATAACCACGAATGGGGCGAGATCGCTTGCCAGCATACTGAAGGACCCGAAGAAGCTATTTTACTATCGCAACTCGCTGCAGCGCATGGGGCTGATTACGAAGCAGACGTTTCACTGGCGGACGCAGAACGCCAGTTCTGTCGGCGGCCTGGTGCACCTCCAGCGCTTCTACAACGAAGTCAAATCCAAGAAGCAAGTCGTAATCGAGTTTATTGTCAAGCTGCTCAAGCAGAAGCCTTCGTGCCGCATCGAGTACTTGGAGCTGCGGCGCGCGGTGGGGAGAAGTGCTTGGGACTCCTATCAGGTGTCGAAGGTCATCAAGTCCGCCGAGTTTCGGCAGTTCGTGAAAACGGACGTGGTGGTGCCTTACAGATTAATGTATCCCGATGCGCCGGTGACGGAGTGGAGGCACAAGGCAAAGGACGCCGAGAAAAGCGTGCGCGTCTTGGAGCTGATGAATCCGAACATAAACCTGAACTTTCTCTCCAAAGAAGACAAGGAGGAGGACGGCAAGGACTCCTCCGACTCGGAGCCGGAGAGCGACGTGTCCATTGGGGACATGGCAACGCGGAGGACGTACCTGACGATTTGCGCTGCGGGCGCGCAGGGCATCACCATGCGCGCCCTTAGCGCACGCGCCAATTGCGACCACCACACCACGCGAAACATCTGCAAGAATCTGACTGCTCGCGGCCTCATCATTTCCAGCATGCAGGACTCGAAGAGGCAGCATTTTATGCTCTACATTGCCGCAGAATACGCGAGCGAAGACGGTGTGAAGGCGGACGATGTGGAAATCGACGCAGATTGCACGCCAGTGGATGACGATGTCTACGATTTCATCGGAAATGTCCTCAACACAGATCCCAAATTGCTGAAAAGGAAAGCCCCACCCAAATCGGAGGCTATGGAACTATGCCCGACGCCCAGTGCGTATTCCATCGTCCAGTCTTTGCGGAAAGCGAAGGATAACGACAGCCTGAAGGTGTATTTTTCGAACGAGCACCCTTTCGAAGCGGTGGAGTTGGTCCCCTTGAAATGTGACGAGGACAATGCAATTACTCAGAGTGAGGCTACGAAACGGCTGTTCTCCACCTTGATGGAAGCGACCAAACCGACTTCGTCCTTTGTGCCTGTCTGCCAGTACGATATAACAGCGAAGCACTCCGGCGCCGAGAAGACTAAACCGTCCGTGCACAGTCGCCCCAGGCGGCGAACGCTCAAGTCCTTTAAGCCCTTCATGTGTCTCATCAACCCCAGATTCGCACCCAAGTCACTGGAATATTACGCGCGCAAATGCAGCGCAGACGTGAGGGATGACCTCAGCTCCTCCAATGACGAACTGCTGGAGGACGATAAGCATTCGAGTGAGTCCATTGCGAGCGGCCTGACAGCCACACACAAGCCAAGGGCGCCCGTGTCCGATGACGTTAAAGCTGCGATCATCGAAAACTTCGAGCTGCTTGGCTCGCGCCTTGGCGATAAGCTGCAAGGCGCGAGCGTTTCGGGCCCGGCTACTGCGAGCGCCGAGGAGCCAGCGGCGGAGGGCAGTGGGCGCGAGAATCAGAGCAGCTTCTGCAACGTCTACATGGACCTCTTCATGGGTCCCAAGCCGCGTGTGCTGAGCGTAAGCACGGATTCGCAGCACGTCGAAACGACGCTCGTCTCGTCGACGCATCCTGCGGACTTCACACGGTGGCGCCCCCTGCTTAGCAACTCGCAGCGCGTGCAGTCCAGGATCCAGTTGATCAAGGCCACCGTCTCCAGCCAGAAGTCCGTCGTCGACTTAATTAAAATTCAATCCGTCATTTATCAGACGGAGCGCGCGGAGGGCTACACCGCCAAGGTGGATAGGAGGAGCTTGCAGCGCATCCTTACGACCCTCGTCAAAGAGGGGGAATTCACAATCACGAAGATTATTCTGCGGCACGGCAACATTGTGCGCACCAAAAACGTTATCTCCGAGCCGACCGCCGACGTCGAGACGCTGATCCAAAGCGTCGTCGACCAGTTTAAGAACAGCTTCCTGATGTACGCGAAGCGGAAGATATACGAGCAGCAGGAGCAGGGCGGCGACGACGCGCCGAACAAAGCCCGGCGCCACTTCAAATGCAACCGATTCGTCGGCAAGCTGTACGGGCTGGCGCCGAAAATTGCGAAAATGCGCGCCCTGCACGAATTCCTGTTCTACATTACGCGCGACTACACGGGGTCGGCCATTGCCCACGCGGAATCCCGCGAGATGCTGCTGCGCCATTGCGGCGTCGAGTCCATCGACGCAGTGATGAGCGAGGCGACCACGCTCTATCAGCGCGACATTTCCTGGCGCATGTTCGTGCCGCCGCTGCCGCAGCACAAGCCTTGGACCGCCGGCTGGGCGTTGATTTCGGACATCTTGCTGCGCTTGCCGCTCTCCATCTTCGTGAAGCTGTTCAACATCAGGTACGTAATCCCCGAGCTGCCCAGCTATCTGAACCACCCGGTGCGGAAGCACTTCATCGTGCGCAACATGCCGTCGCACATCAAGGACGCCCTGCACGGCTACCGCAAGTACATCTTTACGATACACGAAGTCATCTGCTACTTGTGCTACATCGGCTTGGTGCAATTTGGGCCCCAGCGCCTGCGCGAGAAGGATCAGGTGTTCATTTACCTGAATGCGAAGGGAGCGTTCCACGACACCACCACGAGCGAAAAGGGATATCACCATGTCACCAAGAAGGAGTATCCCAAGCTGGTGTACGAGTTCAGAACGCCCGTCGACGTCGAGCGGTACTGGAGTGAGATGTACTATTACGCAAGCAACACCAAGCTGGGAAATCGGGGCGCCGTCGTGGGCCAGAGCATAAAGTTGGAGTACGTGCACGGCAAGCCGCTGCTGATTGCCACGCGAAGGTCGCAAACCATGGAAAGCGCCGCCAAGAACGACGTCGGCTACATCCCCGGAGACGGCTTAGGCGCGTGCTGCTCCGACAGTGCCCTTTGGCTGCATTCGCAAAGAAATTGGAGCTGGTACTCGAGGCAACGCAAAGGCGCTTCCTCCAGTTACGATTACGTCACCGGCATGCGCAAGAGGCATTTGGAGCAGGTCAAGCAGGTGAAAGTCGGCGACACGCAGTGCCACCGGCGAGGCGTGAAGGTCAAGGTGCTGAAACGGCGGGACGCGGCGAACCTTGCGCGAATGCGGAAAGCGGCGCCGCGCACCCTGAAGAAGAAGGTCATCATGCGGAAGGTGAATCCGCGCAAAGCGACGCGCAGGAAGCCCGTTCGCGTGGACCACATCGATCAGAAGATTTCCGAGGCCATGGGCAAAGCTAGGGCCATCTTCACTCCCGAGGAGGACAAACTCATCCTCGTGTGCATGGCGTGCGGTGACTATCTAACCGCCTTCAACAGAAACCGCTCCGTCGCCTCCGCGGCCATGCGCGATTTCATCCACCGCACGATGCCGCACAGCAGGAAGACGTCGCTAGCCTATCGGCGCAGGGCGTTCAAGCTGCGCGGGCAGGTGAATTTGGAGGATAAGAAGGACGGGTGGATCGTGAAAATGATCGCGGACTTCTTCACCGAAAAGCACTTTGCGAAGTTTCGCCACAAACTAAAGCGTGGCTCGATGCGGGTCGTTACCGATGCGGATATCAACATCGCATTCCTCTATCTGTGCTCCTACGCGTGGAAGCGCTACCAGTCGAAAGGCGGCAGTCACGCCAACAAGGACAACGAGGCTCTGAAAGATTACCTTAAGCCGGAAACGGTGGAGCGCTTCGAAATGAAGCCGGAGGTGGATGATGACATTTGGAGAGACCCAGCGAACGAGAACGAAGTGCAGCTGGACACCATCCAATCGGTTGTGCACAGTTCGCTGAGTGGGCAGCGAAATGATGAGCAGTGGCGTCATCAGCTGCTCAACGTTTATCAAACGTTTTCGGAGAATTTGATCCGCACCGCTTTGACGAACATGCGCGACTATCAGATTATTGCAGGCCGGAGAGCAAAGTGTGATAAGGAGGGTACGATTCTGATGAGCGGCATCACCTACAACCTATCCTTTAACTACACTTTCAAGCAGATCACGCAATTTCCGCACTGCATCTTCACCGATGCGCATGCCTTCCTAATGGCAATGTTCCGGCGACCGAAAAGCGTCAATGTGGAGGGCCTGCACTTCGACAAGTTTGAGCACGGCCTCGGACTGGGCCTGGGCGAGTTGCAAACGCAGTACGATATCACCTGGGCGTTTGACTTGCCCGATGATGTCATCACCTTGAATCCAAACATGAGCGATTTCAGTGAGCTGATCACGGAGCTGACGCAGCGCTACACCGAGTTGATGAAGAAATGCCAGGAAAGCGACGAATACGACCCAGAGGCCATCCAGCAAATGAAAATCACCTTGCAGAGTTGCATTCAGGACCAAGCGCGCCTCTCGCCGCCCTCCTCTGCGGAACAGCCGCGGCCCGGGCTGCCGTCTTCTTCGACAGTGGACGTGGCTGCTTCGGCTGCTGCGGTGGCAGCCTGCGCCGGTGGCAGCAATAGTGAGTTGCGATGCCAGGACACCGCCGGCGAGGTGGCGGGCAGACCTGCGATCGTGGAGGGCTACGGAAAAGCCGACAGGCGCCACAAAACCTGGCGCATTTCGGACATTGCGTTCATGCTCACGAAGGGCCTGTTCCCCGAGCTCGACGACGACGATCGCCTCGAGAAACTCAACGAGCACTTCATCGTGCGCTATCCAAATTGCCGCATACAGTTCGACGAAGCCCTGCGGGCCGATAACGTGCTCGTCAATGATTGGCCTCGGGGCATTAGGGTCACAGGCGAGGACATTATCAAAACGACGCTGGACAACGCCCTCATTCCGAACGTCCACATGGATCAGAAAGCGCATAACTTGGAGCCGGAAGTTGAGGAACTCGCGAACTTCATTTACGGACAGCACTCGCTCGGAGCCAGCCCCAAGGACATTAAGGTGATATCCGCTGCGGTTGCTTAGGTGTATGGTTCTAATGGACTGGCGGTGCAGAAGAAATTTCCAGGAATCGACGTCCAAATCTTGGAGCGCCTCATTGACATCGGCCTGGTGATTCGGGTGGGCGTGTGCAACCGCTCTTTCGTGCACCACAACTTTCGCCATTACTGGAGTATTTACGTGAAGACGGAGAGGTCGCCGACGGACAAGTACGTCGCTTTGCGCTCGCGTTTGGCGATACCGCCGAAAATACAGGGTGTGCTCGTACGTTGCAGAGCTGCTGGCGGCTGGCGCGCCCTCATCAGCCCGTGGATCCGCATTAATGGCACCATCGACGGTGAGGTTCTGGAGAAATGGATGAGTATCATTTTGTCGTACTGCCTGAGCTATCCGTGCATGACGTTCAATCGACTGAGCACTCGCTTCAACGTCATAAAACCGGTCGACGTTTACTACATTCTGGAGGTGAGCACTACATCATTTGGCCTCGCAGGCGGTTGATTAACGCGCGCGTGTTGCCGGCTGTGCGTTGCAGGTCCTGCAGCGCCTGCAGTGCCTGCGAATCTGGACGTACGTGCGCGATGATGGGGGCCAAGACATCTTCAGCGATTTCGACGTGGTGCCGCAAGGTAGTAAATCAATCTGCGATCTCACGAAAAAGCCGCGTGCGCAAAAAGGCGGCGGAGGCGCGCGCCCGTAAAATATCGCTATAAAATTGCCTTTTACAGTTCCCAGTAGCATGCTTGACGACTTCGACGACGTGTTCGTGGAAACCGAATCGTTGGCGATCACCAAGTTCGGCGCCTTCCTAAATCGGCACAAGACCGACTTTGCATACGCGTTCAAGGAAGAAGAATAGTTACGTACGCACCGACACACCCGGCGCGTTGCCATCGCACCTCGCCGCGCCTCCCAGCGCCGCAGAAGACCCCCTCCAGCGTGTTCGGCGGCGCGTCGCAAGCAATTGTCGCATTACGCATGGAAACGGAACGAACACTGCCGCGCCTGGCGGTTGCTACGCACGACGAGCGGAACGGCGCGCCACGCACATGCACGCCCAACCGATGACCTCATTGTGCGCGACCGCCGTTGGCGCGTACTCGGAAATTGGCAAGTTGCAACACGTTCGATCACGGCCCCCGATGGAAGCGGAATTCGAGCAGCTCTCGAAGCGCGCTGTTTGTGCAGCGGTGATGTGTCGTTTGGAAATAAAATCGCATGCTTTGAAACGCGGATGGACGCGCGAGCGTTTTTGGCACATTATCATGTTTGCCGCGGCAGCCGGCACGCCCTGCCGCCAGCGCTCTGGGCGCGCGCGTCTAAAAATAGCGACGATCGCCCGAAGCGTCGCGCCGAATTCTGCGTAAAATGCCGGCGTCACGCGCGCCCAGCCTCGCTCGCTAATGCAATAAAGCGCACGCGCCACGTGCGTTCACACGTCGCACATGTGCTACGCATTCGGGGGAATGGCGCAGCGCTGCAGCGGAACAACAAAGACGCGCCCCGCTTTTCCGAAGCGCGGATGGATGCGTTGCGTGCGCGCCCGGCCGCGGCCCCATGCGAATGCGCATGTGCTCGGGCCTTCGTGGAAGCGCAAGATTTCTGCCCGCGCGCCCCGGGGGCCGCCGGGGGCCGCCGGGCCAGATGGCTGGCTGGCGGACGGGCTGCTGAGCGATCCGCCGCGCCACTCTGGGGTGCCTCCGCCATGCACAATAAAACCATTAATAAAGCCGGGCGATAAGAATGGCTTCCCGGAACGCTTTCATCGCGCGTCGCATGCCCGCGCTGGGCCGGCCTGCGGCGGCTTGCGGCGCTTGCGCGCGCCACCTCGCCGGCGGCGTCGTCGAGCCGGCGTCGAGCCGCGGCGGGATTAGCGCGGATCGGCTCGCGCCGTCGAAGTGCCAGAGGCGGTGCGCTATCGCAGTAGAAAATAATTAATACGCGGAAACGGCGGCGCGCGCATTGTATGCCGGTTTGTCGCCGGCTCTGTTTGATCAGATGCGCGGCGGGAAATGATAATGATGATGGCGGGTTAGTCGGCCGGGCGGTTGCTAAGGTTTACCGCGAACGCAATTACTTTACAATTTTGTGTCGTACGTTCGGCCCCGCGCGGCCGCACCGCGCTTCTCGGAACATAAATTATGCATTATTGATAATGCACGTCGTCTGAATAATTGTTGTTAATTACCTTCACGTTTCGAAAGACAATAATTTTGTATGTGTACACGATTCGCGGTAAGCGATTAGTGGGCAGAGCGAGCTGATGAAAAAAGTGAAGCTGCCTGCTCCGAGAAAATCGTCCGTGTTCCGCCGCTTGTTGTTCGCTGTTCGTCCACCACGCTCCTAGCTAGCGTTGGTATTACGCCAGTTATTTGCTCGTAAAATCGGTAATTAACCTAATCACGCGCAATTAACGAACCGTTGCGTAATGGATTCGCCAAACTCAATTTCACGTGTCACCCGCTCTCGAAATATTTGCGGCGACTATGTCACCGCGTTACCTGCGGGGCAATTTCCTAGAATTAATTATCCATGCGGGCGAAATGCTTCTACAAACCCATCAAGCGTGGCGTGCCGAGGAACTTGTCCTTGGTATATTGTGCGATTCCAGTTATCTGGCTTAATTGATTTTACGCCGTCGCACTTAACTCGGATTAAGTGCCAATTGCATCAACGCGCTTCTCATTGAAAACGCGCGCTGTGGCGCATCCATTCAGCACGCAGTTCGCTTCATTCATCGCAGCAGGAAGAGGCGTGCGGAGAGAGGCGCTCGGAATAAATTACACCGTGTTGATGCGCCCGGAGATGGAACGTCCCAAAAAGTGGCACACTGCATGAATAAAACAACACTTCGTCGAGTTGCGAGCACACGTAAGTGTGCTAGAATGCCGCACGTGTCCCAAGAAGAAAGCGCTGCGCCGGAAAGTAAAAGGCCGCGGACACCGGAAAGCATACAGCGCTCGCCTCGTGTAAACAATGACAGAGCGGGCTGGCTCGTCTCTGATTGTGTTATGAAATGCGCATTGGACGAATTCCTCACCTTGTCCGCTTCTGCCAGCGCTGCCCGGAGGGGGCGACAGCTGGAGTGCTCCTGTTCGGAGGAATTTCTGCATGCGTTCGAAATCATCTGCTCTCGAAACGAATCGTGCAGCCGAAACGCACGTTGGCATGCATGGGCTTCGTGTGTGCTCTGCGAATCGAAGCCGCAACGCTTTGTTTGTCCGATTCGTGGAACACGCTCCGGCTAGAAAGTGAAGCGAGGAGTAAATAGCTGCAACGCGCCACGAGAAGTGAGAAACGAGGAACAAAACGAAAAGAAACCAGAAGAAGCCGCGTATGTATAAAATTCTCGGAGATGACGAGGGTTCTTTCGTCGTGGAATTTCGGGGCCAGCCCGAACCGCGCGCGAGCCGGGCCCTGGCCCTCCAAGAAGGGGCCACCTTTCCGAGTATTCGTGCATTGCGCATGTGAAAGGCGCCCGCTCGCACCATCGGCGATCCGGCGCGCCGACGGCCGTCGGGTTGCAGTGTGCGGCGCGCGGACGCGTGGCCTTTTTTATGCATTTCAATTTTTATTTTTCACTTCCGAGAACGGCCCACAAGCGGCGGTGAGCGCGAGTAAGTGCTGCGCTCGATTCTACCTCTTGATGCGCTTGGGCGCCTGATCCAGCTGCCCGTTCGGCAACCCCCCGGCAAGGTTGACGAGAGCACACGGAAATCAATGAAGAAAGTGTATGTATGTATGCTCATCGGCCTGCATATGGCACGCTTGGTAAACATGCGTGCGATGTTTGCTCGCACGTTGATGCACTTGAACCTTGAACAGAGGTATTGAGAGATGTAAGGAGATTATGACTCCCACACGAGAATGCACCGCTTTACAAAAACCCTTTTTTGCGCGCATCGCGAAAACACGAAACCAAATCAAAACGAAGATTGTTCACAGCACCATGAAGACTGTCGTCACATTTATACGACAGCAGATGGTGAA
>JAAAKC020000006.1:908768-919407 GCA_010014765.2 Aenictocupidus jacobsonorum | reverse complement strand
ATTCATATGACCCATATTATGCTTTGTTGTGGTCAAAAAGGAGAAAGAAGTGTTGTTACTTTTACAATTATTGATTCCTCCAAGAGATTTAGAGAAGCGCCTATTATTCGTTCTCGTGATTGACGAATCCCAGTTATTTTTTAAAACAAAAATACAAAAAACAATGAGCGCACATTTGTTAAAACAACTCTAATTGACCAGAATATCAGCCTTGTGGACATAAAACTTCTTGGCATCGGGATTTTTAATATCCACATCTAAAAGTCAACAGCGGTTAACATATGTACAGCACAACACGACGACATTTTCATACCATATGCGTTAAAGACAACGTCCGGGAAGAGAGGCTGTCGAGAATAGTGGAAAATGGTAGTTACCGACGATTTATTCCGAACTTGGGTGAAACATCTCACGTTGATGGACACTTTTTGCAATCTGTCACAATCACATATAATATTGCGATAATTAAGCAGCTGTACCCACAATTTTCTAAACTTACTCTGTAACCAGCCCGAATTGGTTTGTCGACAAATCGCATTCAAAATCCACAATGTTCGCCAGCTCGAGCGTCTTGAAGGACTTAACCAAATCCTTGCACTTTAGCAGACGTTCGTTCACCTGTATCAGTGTCTCTGGGCCAGGCCCCATGCTGCACCTCTGCGAAAGGCGCAAAAACTCCATCGTCAAATGCATATGTGCGAGGTGGTTCAGCTGCTTGAGCAGTGCACCCTCTGTCCTCGCGCTTTTTATTTCGGGGACCATCGTCAACGTGAGGCGTGACTTCCGTGGTGCACCCCTCGGAGGGGTACCATCCGGCTGGAATAATTTCTCCCACTGCTCGCCGAAGAAATCCGCCGCCCTGGGATACACCGCCTCAAGGAGGTAGATGTAATCATTGTTCAATTTGTTCAAGCCCAACTCGATTAGGTACTGCAGTGCGACTGGCATGGACAGCGTCGGCTGAACTCTCATTCTGCGTTGTACCAAATCGCCGACGATCACACCCAGTGAGGATTTGTTCGAAGATGGGACGACGTAGTTTATGGGCATCTCTCCTAATTCGGCGAACAATCCGTTCATTGTAATTTCCACATATTTAAGATTTTCCAAACTCATCAAACAACCCCATAGCTTGTCAAGGAAATCTTCCTGGCGCATGTTCAGTACATCAAGTTCTAACCAATTCATTTTTGTTTGTGGGATGAGCTTGCATTTGAAGTTCAACAGCAAAGCAGTGATTTCTTTGGCAACCTCGTGGAATGTTTTGGGGTTCTGAGCAATTTTTATGTTTTCCAAATCATCATCATAATTCAAGTTATCAATCAAATGCTTAATTATCTTCAACTGAGCCCATAGTGGATAGAACGTCGAATCGGTGTTTGTTACATTAACTTGCAAATACTGAAATTGCATGCATAATTGCAATAACATTGCCCCCCCAATTGAACTGAATTCGTAACTTACCAATTTGTAGCTGTTATCAGTGCTGGCATGCAGGTCAGGTTCTGAGGTCAGCGTTTCAATATAAGCAGAGTTTCTAACTTTTACTTGCATAATATCTTCTGCTCGTCGCTTATTACCTCCAATAATTGAGTACAAGGTGGCAACTTGAACATCAACATGGGCATCCTCTGGGCAGAGTCTCATATGCAATTCAAAAATTCTTTGGAAGGAGACTTCATGCTCATCAAGGCTATAATAACCATAATAAGTGATACTTCCCCTGCAGAACCCTTTATCAGGTTGTGTGTATATAGCCAAAGTCTTTCTCGGATCCATTCCATTACAAATGCCTACATGGAATGTCTTCTTGTGCATGTTTGCATTTAAGGCTTGCCTACAATAACAATACAGTGCAACATTACATACAACAACATTACAATAACTCAAATATACATAATAATCAAGAATCAAACCTGGCAGTTCTTAGGTTGAGAGGGCCATATTTAGCCTCCTCAGCTGTCCAATTGTCAGCTTGTAAAAGATCCTGCACTATGCTAAAGTTTATGCTTTCACCTAGATCAACTTCCAATGGATTTCCAGTTCGACTAAAGTCATCATCAAATGAAATATCAAAGGAGCTCTTGGTGCCATCGTGATCACCCGCATTTCGAATAATCTTCACTCTGTTATTAACGACAACTGCTGTGATTGTATCATCACAAATAACCTTTTTGAAATATAAATGAACAGAATCTGTTTGGCGTAAAATATCTTGGAGGTATGTTGGCATAGTAGTATCGATGATGGTATAGAGTTTCAGATCCAGCGACATTTTGCTGCCGCGTATTGGGATATTAGATTCTTTTTATAAGGGGAGCAGAGCCTGCAGCGGAATTGTAAAGGTGCAAAAGTACCAACCCTGTGCACCGGCACGAGCAGAAATGTGAAGTGACGGTTAAAAAGCCCATTTGAAATTGTAACCCGTGCTTATTAGGTTGCCTAGGTTAATAATATTTTTGATTCGAATGAAATCATGTACGGACTCATAATTAATTAAACACTAAGCCACTATCATTTATAATTTATTTGTTAAATATATTTTAAAGCAACAATCTTCCAGAGAGCAATTCCGACGAACCATAATTATCCTTACAACTCATGCTGAGGCACTATTCCATTCCACCAACCAGAACACATTTACTTATAAGGTCACGTAAAGCTCTCACCTCTATCTACCATCCCGATGCAATTCTTATCGCCTTGGTATTAACTGTGCAATGCATTATATTACGAATGTTTTTACATGACCTGAAACTGAACTATATGCACTGCAAGGTGTGACAGCGTCGCCTCAGCGCGAAACCGTTTCCATCGCTGCCATTGGTCGATTTCGTGTGTTGACATTTCAAACCATACTGACGTCATCGTGGTTCGCTGTTTACTCGGCGCGTACGAGTCTAGGACAGTAGGTTCGTCGCACAATTAGACAAATTCCAGTGTAAAACCGTCACCAAATTCGCGTATCGCTTCGCAGTCGGTTAATTTTTGGAGAGAGAGAGGTGTGCCTGAAAGTCGCATCAATGTGTGCCGCCTGCATAACTGACCTCGTTAATGAGATTCAAATTTTGGACAAGGACCATATTTCACCTTTAACCACAGCCCACTTCTACCTATCAATCCCTAGCGTGAGTATTTCGTGGCCACGTCTCGCGTAGCTCACGAAACCCGGGGCGCGTCTGGGAAGGGTTTTGCATCCGTCGGCGCGGCGCTATTTATAGCCGTGCGCTTGGGAATGCGCCGCGCGCGCGGCATGCTCGTACGTGGTGCCGGTATAAATAGTCATTTCTCCGCAGGAGTTCGCGGACAAAGAGACGCAAACCTGATAGCAGCGGTCGCCCCGTCGACGGTCGCGACATGGAGTTGAGGTCGAGATCAAGATCGACGACGCCGCTGCGCACGGCGGAGAGTCATGCTGTGGCTGGGAACAACCATTTGCACTCGATTGCAGCTAACAGCAGAGTGCTGCGAAGCACCAGACTAAGGTAAAGCTGCCAGGCACAGCAAACTATATGTCAAGCAGTACTTGTGATTCTCCATCTACTTTGGTGTAGGTCAGTGGCGGAAATCAGTGAGGAGACTGTCGCAATGAGGGTGACCAACTCCAGCCACAAATCCAGCAAGCTTATGAAGCAAACTCACTCCAATCTGACATCAGATTATTCATCTGAGGATGGGGAACATGACCTGTCCCAGACTGTGAACAGCAGCAATCATGCATTGCAGCACAGGGAGCTTCAGAAGGAGGCCAGGGAAGAGTTAATTGCATTGAAAATGTATCGAGATGCCAAGGAGTACTGGAAGTGAGTAGGAATTGGCCCAAAATTTACTTCAAGCATGTGAAGAGCTTCTGGTGTGTGCCTAATAATTGATGATGAAATAAATGCACTTGTTTGCTATCTAATGGTTGCTTTGGTGTGGGCTGAATTTTTTTTGTGGGAAAGCAAACCCCAGCTTGCTGTGGAAGCTGTCGCATTAGTCGCATTTTGTGAAATGAACTACAGCTAAGAAATGTCTGCTATAATTAGTGTCACTACCTGTTTGTTGTGCCTCACTTCTCCGCGAAAGAAAACAGCGGCCGACTTAAGTTGATAACCTCTAAATGGCAGTGTGTGCGCTTCTCGCGTGCGCATCGCCAGTGAAAGAATTGCACGCGCTTGCTATTTTCGTCGTGAGGACGTATCCGCAACCGCACGCTGCAGTGCATTTTACGCTCTTGACGTCGCCGCACTGGCCGCTCAGCACGCAAAGTGCGGCGAGAAAAACTCGCGTCCCGCGCTGCACGTGGTGCCGGCTTGTCCCCTGCAGTGCAGTGATGCCCGTGTGACCGTGTTTGCCCGTTGCTTTCAGCCTATATCCGAAGACGGACTACACCTACTCGCCGCACTCGAAGGACCGCGTGGAGCTCGCGCCCGGCGTGGTGAACATGCCCAACATGTCCCGCAAGCCGATTCGCTGCGCCGACGGCGTCGACGTCGCCCACAAGGAGACGAACACGGAGAGCGCGTCGGGGGTGCAGCGCCGCCTGATACCGCGCGCGCTCTTCGGCCGCACCAGCAACAACAACGAGGTGCGCAGCTACAAGGAGGGTAGGCACACGTCGACGTCGGTCTCGATGCGCGGCGGGATCTCCTCCGTCTTCCAACGCCTGATGCACTCCGCCTTCTTCGTGCTGTGCCTGGCGTCGCAGCCGCTCGCGATGGCGCACAGCGTCGTCCTGCTGGGCGTCGGCCAGGTGCATCGGCTCGCCAGCAGCTTGATGATGCTGGACACGTGGCTGCTGCGCGGCGCTTCGCAGACGCGTCATGGGGAGGCGTCACGGCAGCGCAGCAAGCTGGTAAGCGTGCTGGCGCTCTGTCTCGTGCCGCTGCTCTTCTTCCTAGGTGGGTATCTCGCTCCGCGCTGCATTGCTCTGCCGGCTCTTTAACACGCACTTGTGTTGCAGGATTGCATTTCCTGTTGTCCACCACTTTCACCGTGCCGCCCACGCTGCACGAGCGGATGTGAAACGCAAAGTAGATTTTTAAATTCCAATAAGTTCGCGTGCAATAACTGTCTGGAATTCATTGTTTGACCACGTTTGCAACGAGTTTTTAAACTTTATATACGACGTTTTGTTTACTTATGCCGGACGGCGTGCTAGGGTTTTGTGTTGGGCTTAGTTATCGTGTTTGGTGTTCGACGAGTTTTGGGGCGAGAACGGCGCAAATGACCAGGTTGCATCCTTCGGTTGCTTCAGTTGAAGACACAATTATGCATTTTACTCCCAGTGGTTTGTTCAAGTCATTTTGCAGTCGAATAATGCATGCTTTAAGTAGACGTCTGTTTTATTTTCCTATTTATTATTATCAGCATAATGCTGGATTTACGTTATTTTGATTTATTGTGATTAATGTAACCGATTTTGTTGTTTCATTGTGACTTTTCCCGTTTAATATAATGTCTTTTGAGAAGATGCGCTGCTCATTTACCTAGTCATTGTTCTCTGGTCTTTTGCGAGTTTCTCGACCTAAATTCCAGCCAAACAGCCGAAGGCATTCGCGAATGCAGCGTGGAAATAATCTGGACATGGACTCCTTCGTGCGGCTTCTAAACATTGTGCTTTTTTAGGAATTTGGTTGCTGTCGGCGTTGGCCCTCGCAATCGCAGCCACTTCGGAAAGATTAGCTTCCGAGACAGTGCCTCCAGCAACTGCCGTCGACTCTCCTACCTTGGCAGCAGTCCCAATTGACCAATCCACGCAGACATCCGCCGAAACAGTGATCAAAATCCAATTGGATTCCCCATATCGCACCGGTCTAAGCAACGCTCAACTGAAGCAGATCTCTCAGTCTCTAAAGGACAATCTAAAATTAGAGTTAGACGTCGATGCGATCATGAAGATTCTACTGATTGATGCCAATGCACAGCGCATAGATGACAGCGAAGAGGCGGATGTGGCAGCCAGACTCACCGAAGAGCAAGTCGCCAGTATCACCAACAACGTGTGGCAGCATTTTCACAGCGAGAATGTGGATAGCATAGTGGAGAGGGTCTTGGAGAGCCCGAGTATACAAAACCTAATCGCCAGCTACAACGCGAACGATCAGACCGATCAAATCCTCCAGCATGAGAAGCTGATCCACGAGTTGAGGTCTCAGCTCGACAAAATGCGCCTTGATCTGAATGCAGCTGTGGCGAGAAACTCGGCGAACTATGTGCAATTATTGCACTCAATTAAGCGTTGCTGTCGACTAAGTGCGATGCACATCGAAGGATACCTGGATGGATTGATCGCTGCCGTCCTGAATTCGAAAGAACACAAGGAAAACATGGCACAATGGCTTGGCACGCTGTTCGTGGCTCAGAGCGAGCTCGAACTGAAGCTGCGCAACGTCACGGAGAAGCTGAGCAAACGCTACGATGAAATGATCAGAGAAAGCGCGCAGAGGGTCATGGAAGCTGTGAGTTTGAAACTTACGGGGCGCGTTTCCGACGGCGGTCGTGCCGCGGATTCGTCCTCGCTGGCAACGATGCCTCCTGACGAGGCGCAGATCCGTCACATTGTCAAAGACGCTCTGGCGACGTACGACGCGGACAAAACAGGCCTTGTCGACTACGCGCTGGAATCCGCGGGAGGGCAAATCCTATCAACTCGTTGCACCGAGCATTACAGCGCGAGGACTTCAGTGGTGTCCATTTTCGGCGTGCCCTTGTGGTACCCCTCGGCCTCTCCGAGGTCGGTGATCACGCCAGGAGTGGTCCCAGGCGAATGCTGGGCGTTCCAGAGCTTCCCAGGCTTCGTAATCATCAAACTCTCGCATAGTGTGATGGTTGACGCTTTCTCCTACGAGCATGTGAGTCGGCATCTCGTGCCCAGCGGCAAGGTGGACTCAGCGCCAAAGAGCTTTCAGGTGTATGGTCTGGAAAGCGAATTTGACAGGGAACCGCGCCTGCTTGGAGAATACCAGTATGATGCGCTAGGAGACGCCTTACAGTTCTTCGCCGTGAGCGATTCTGAAGTCTCCGCAAGGAGTTTTCAAATTGTGGAATTGAAAGTCAACTCAAATCATGGCAATCCAAATTATACGTGTCTGTATCGGTTTAGGGTACATGGAAGAATCGCCAGTTAATGGATGGTTTGAATGCGCACGCATCTTTGTGTCCGAAGTACCTGATTCATAACTTAGTCAACAATCGTAAAAGTCTAACTAATGCATGCCAAAAACATACTTCCTAACGAATGATGCGATTTGATTGATGAAAATTCGCGTGGCTCACGGGCATTCGAATTTAAACGATTTTATGAATCACGAACCTCAAAAAGGCGAGGAACACAAAGAAGTAAATTAACATTAAGTGTCACTGTGATTGACGTCGCCTGAAATTACGGTAGTAGCGAATGGTGGTAGCTCGAATAATTTAAAAAGCCCAAAACGTACAAACTCATTAATCGAACGAAGGTATTAATTGTATAAGATTGCATAACAATTCAGTGTTACAGTTTGCGCATCTTAAGAGATTATAGCTATTTATTTATATCATAAGATGAGAAAAGTCTGTTTTTAATTACATTGCAATTTTGATTGAGGTACTAGAATAAGAGGTTTAAAGCGTTATTATAGGTAATAGAAGCTAAAAGTATTGGAATCTTCTCATATCGTTGGGGACATCTGTCTCAAAGCAATTTTATTGCTGATTTTGTATATGATTGGCGACTTATTTTATGCATGCCATTTTCCGAATAAAATTCATACACTTTCACACAACCAGCTTTACATTTCGCTCGGTGCGCATTGATCTCTCTCGCGCTCTGGCCGTTATAACCTAGAAAGCGAACGGCCAAGGCAGGCGCCGTTCAAACATTCCGGAATGACCGAGAATCGTTGAATTAAGAAGGTAACACATTCAAGTTATGCCCTATCAGCGTTAATATAGACGCATTTGCTCTTTAGATGTCTGTAGTAATAGAAACCACGATTGGCGACATAACGGTCGACCTATTCGTCGCCGAAAGACCGCTCGCTGCGCAAAACTTCGTACAGCTCTGCAAAGTGAAATATTATAACTTCAATCTCTTTCACACAATTGAACGCGGTTTCATCGCCCAAACTGGCGATCCCACCGGTTCAGGCGACGGGGGCTGCTCCATCCATGGGGTCGTTGATGGTCCTGCATGCAGATTCTTCCAGGCCGAAACGTTGCCTAAGATCAAACACGCTCGCCAGGGGTTGCTTTCGTTTGTGGGTAACTCGGAAGGCATGATTGCGTCGCAGTTCTTCATCACACTCGGTGATGACCTTACCTATCTGGACACCCAACACTGTGTGTTTGGTATGGTGATGGAAGGTCTAGATGTGCTTGAGATGCTCAATGAAACCATCTGCGATGCCAATAACAGGCCTTACAAAGATATTAGAATTACTCACACCATAATTTTGATGGATCCTTTTCCAGTTATGAGAAGATTAAAGATACCGGAAAGATCTCCATCACCTTCAGCTGAGAGATTGAAGGGTGGGCGTATCGCTCCCGACGAAGACATTGATGATACTGGGAAAAGTGTGATGGAAGCCTCCGAAATGCTCGCTGATAAAGAAGCGAAGGCCCGAGCCACTATTCTTGAAATGGTCGGCGATATTCCAAAGGCCGACATGGCTCCGCCTGAAAATGTTTTGTTCATATGCAAGCTCAATCCAGTCACGACTGATGACGACTTGGAGATTATCTTCGGAAGGTTCGGCAAGATCATCTCGTGCGAAGTGATACGCGACAAGAAGTCGGGCGATTCGCTGCAGTATGCCTTTATTGAGTTCGATAATCGGAAGTCGTGCGAGAACGCTTACTTTAAAATGGACAACGTCCTCATCGACGACCGGCGCATTCACGTGGACTTCAGCCAGTCCGTGGCGAAGGTGAAGTGGCACGGCAAGGGGCGCGGTATTACTATGTTCGACGACCACGGCAGGAAGATTAAGCACAATGCTGACTTGGGCAAGGGCATCTACAAGCGACAGGAGAGGCAACCGCGTGCAGGTGCCCCAAAGGCTCGCGCTCATGACGACCCTGTGATGCGTCGGAGAAGCGCAAGTCCACCTTCGCATTCACACACAGCTGAAAAACACGGCAAGCCGGAACGTGGTGCACACCGCGGCGACAGGGACAGGACCCGCCGCGACGGAAGCCACGTTCATAGCCGCAAAAGGAGCCCCAGTCGCCGCCGCGAGAGCAGCCACGATGGCCGCCGCGAGGCCCATCACAGTCGCCGTCCCGAGAGCAGACACGGCGCCCGTCGCAACGACGACCACGGCCACCATCGCGAGAACAGCTACGACGGCCGTCGCGACGGCCACCACAGTCGCCGCCGCGAGAGCAGCCACGATGGCCGCCGCGACGGCCACCACAGTCGTCGCCCCGAGGGCAATCACGGTGGCCGTCGCCACGACGACCACGGCCACCGTCGCGAGGGCCACCACAGCCACCATCACGACAAGCGCCCCTCATCCGAAACGCGTCACCCCAAGAAGAAGGGGCACTCCTCCAAGCGGAAGGATGCTTGCGAACATCGCCGCTCTCGTAGCAGGAGTAGCTCGCGGCGTCATCCCGCCAAGCACGGCGACCCGAAACGTGTTCGAGGCGGGCCCAATGACCGTCGCAGAGACCAGAGCCTGCCGAGAAGCGCCACAAAGAAGAAGGAGCAAGAATCCTCTTCCAAAAGGCGGCGATTCGATTCGGATAAGTCGAATCATTCGAAGCGTGAGGAGAAAGTGAGCTCAAAGAGCTCCAGAAGTTTGAAGAGGAATTAATTCCAATTGACAGCTTCTGGTGTCAATTCGTGAGTTCATCGTATTTGCAATGTTTATGTTCTGAACGTAAATTTTTCACTATTTTGACGCGTAGTACTCGTTATCATATTCCATGTAAATGCCAGCAAATTCATATCGCACGTGGGTTTATTTGCGGTTGGAACCCAGTAAAGTGAATTGTAAAGTAAATTTTGTGCTGAGCAATTGCAAACGTGTCTTCTTTGCCTGTCACGTTTGTTTACACGCAGCAAGCCGAGGATTGACGCGAAGTTGATTAATGCGCCGTGAAGCACACTTACAATTACTCATTGAATATTCAACAGGACGAAAATGTAATCACCATAAAATGCGCGTCCAGCTTCGTCTTGTGGGGCGGGCCGCGCAAAACGGCGGCAAGTACGCCTCCGTAAAAATCGATAGCGTCTCGCGAGCAGGCGGAATAAAAGCGGGCGCAGGAAAAATGTAGGAGCAGGCCGTGGGAGTGAGCGCAGGCCACTCTAATTCGCTTATCCTGGGCGCTCCATTGAACTGCGCCACCGGAGTACACGGTGCTATGATACGAGCGCACGGCCTGTGCGCAATAAATTCGTGCCATGCGTATTGGGGGCGGCCTTGTCATGCAAAGGTCGCCCGGCAGTTTCCAGGCGCGGCGGTGTGGGTGTGTGACCGAGGGCGGTTGCGCGCCACGCTCGGGCCAGTCCGCTGGAAGACATCGCACGAGCAGCATGTCGCGGCACGTGCACGTCGGGAAAACGCTGACGATTTTCCTGTCGCTCATCCTGGCGACGCTCGCACTTCCCACCTCGGTGCTGCAGGACCTCGTGGCGAACGATGTCACCAACAAGAAAGGTACC